>JARHVA010007085.1:272500-337500 GCA_037957365.1 Torreya grandis
AAACAAGAGTTAATTGATATTCTACCTACGCAATTAAATGATGAAGATAATAACCTCCTAAAAAAAATTAAACTAGAAGAAGAGGTTAAAGCTTGCCTCTTTTTGATGGGTGCTTATAAGGCCCTAGGTTCAAAAGGTTTCCCTATGACCTTTTTACAAGAGTACTGGGAGATTATGAGGCAGGATGTTACTAAGGCTACCTAAGATAACTTTAAGTCTAGAAAATTGTTGAGATATATGAATCACATCTTTATAGAGCTTGTTCCTAAGAAATTAGATCACATTTGTATGGGGGACTTCAGGCCCATTAGCCTTTGTAATACCATCTACAAGATATTTTCTAATATTTTGGTTTGTATACTACTACTGATCCTAGATCATTTAATCATTAACATCCAAAAGAGATTTATCCTAGGTAGACAAATTTTAGATGATGCTATATCCAGTCATGAATACATTCATTCTATCGAGAAAAAGAATTTCCCTGGGATGGTCTTCAAACTTGATATATCCAAGGCTTATGATAAAGTGGATTGGGGATTTCTTTTCAAAATACTTGAAAAAATGGGATTCTAAGATAGAGTAATGTAGCTCATCAAAACCTATGCCACTACCATCAAGTACTTTATCCTTGCTAATAAGGTTTCATAGGGATTCTTCAATGTAATAATGGCTCTGAGAAAAGGTGACCCTTTGTCCCCCTACCTATTGATTCTTATGTTAGAGGTTCTCAGCATAAGTTTCATGAAATTTTTGGGATATAAGGAAATCAAAGGTATTAAATCTACTTCAACAATGGATCCTATTACCATACAATAATTTGTTGATAATACTCTCTTATTTATAGCTACCTCGGTGGTAGAAGCTAGGAAATGGATGGAAGTTCTCAAGGATTATGAGGATGCTTTTAGCTTTTGTATCAACTATGATAATATCCTAGTATAATTTTTAAACACATCATTATACCTTCAACATAAAATCATGAGGATACTTTTTTGTTCAAGTGGTGAGCTCTCGAGTACTTACCTCAGCCTACCCATAGTTGTTAAAGATGTTTCCCCCTTATACTAGAATTCTATACATAAAAGAATTCAAAAGAAGTTGGTAGGATTGAATGGAAATCTACTAATTCATGATAGAAAATATCAACTTCTAAACACCTCCCTTCATAGAACTCTTATTTATTTCCTTTCCCTCTTCAAAATACCCAAATATATAGTGGAATTTTTAAAAAGAATTACAAGAAGTTTCCTATGGATTGGGGTGAAAGAGAAAAAAATAATGGCACTAGTCAGTTGGGATAAAGTATAGAAACCAAAATTTTGAGGACTAGGAATTAGAAAAAATCACGTAACCAATAAAGACATGTTTGATAGAATTAGGTGGAATTTCATGAGTAGCAAGAAGAAGTGGGGTAGTATTATGAGAGAAAAGTTCCTATCCAATAAAAAAATTTATGATTCCATTCACACTACTGGTATCCCTAGAGGATCAATGATTTGGAACAATGTATTAAAAAGCAAAACCCTACTACAGTAAGGCATTAAGTGGAAATTGGGGGATGGTTGAAATGTTAAATTTTGGGAGGATAGCTAGCTAAAGGGCATCCCTCACTATAAGATACATAACATCCAATGAATTTTTGATAGATCCATTTCTCACTTTGGGAGATTAGTTGTTGATTATCTTCTACTTGGTAAGAGTGACTGGAAATAACTGTCAGACTATTGTCAAGACCATAATGACCTTCTCCTGATTGCTGAGGAATTGTATCTTCTCTGAGACTGCAGAATTCCTATATTCCCCTCAAGGGATAAATTTCTTTGGCCCTAGGATAAAATGAGATTTTTTATAGTCTATATGGCATATAAGCTACTCCTTGAGTCTAACAAGAACTCAAACTTCTAGAGAAGGGTTTGGAATCACAACCTTATTCAAAAAATTAATCATTTTTGGTGGCTCTCCATTCATAATAAGATCCTTACTATAGATAATCTCTGTATTAGAGGATTTAAAATTTATAATAATTATGCACTATGTAAAAGAGAGGAAGAATCAGTTTCCCACCTCTTACTGTATTGTGATTTCTCTTGGGAGGTGTAGAGCCTTTCTTTGTAGAATCTAGGAGTCTTCTAGAGCAATAATCATGAACTCTAAAATGTCATTTGAGGCTTGTTTTCCCCATTTGTCCACCCTTTGTACAAAGAGACATGGGCCCAAATTCCCCCCATCCTAACCTGGGAACTCTAGAAGGAGAATAATAATAGGTTATTTAGAGATAAAGCTAGAGATTCCAAGGAGTTTCTCTATAGGTTTACTAAATTACTATAGGAAAATATCTCTTTTAGAAATTTAAAAGCTATAAAATTCCCTCTTAACAAGTTAGAAGAAAGAATAATCAATAGATGGAGCATCATGGTCTATATTTGTAAAACTAATAACTCTAAGAGGATTTCTCATGCCTCTACCAAATGGACTCCCCCTTATGTTGGATGAATGAAGCTAAATTTTGATGGGGTTATCAAAGGTAATCTAGATCAAGCAAGTGGGGGAGGAGTACTGATATCTAAAAAGGGAGAACATGTTGTGGCATATGCTAGTGGAATGGAAGAAAACTCTAATAATGTTGCTAAAGATATGGCCCTCCTTTAGACTCTTAAGGTGGCTCTTGCCATTAGAACTAAAAAACACTCAATTGAAGGTGATTCAAAACATATTATTGATATTGTTAAAGATAAATTAAGGGTGGGCTGGAAGGTTGATGACACTATATAAGACACAAGGAAACTCTATCTTGGTTTTTATGCATTTGAGGTTAATCATATCTACAGAGAGGGAAACCATGTGGCAGATGCAATGGCAAATTTTTGAATCAATATTTTCACTCTAAGATGCTAGAGGAATCTGAAAAATCTTCCTATCAATGTTAGAGATTAACTCCAATTGGAAGCCCAACCTTATTTGAATTAATGAACTATATAAAACATTATAGCATAGAATATATTTTAATGTATATTCTAATTAGGGGTTTCATGATAGACATTTTCCACTTAGAGGGGAAAATAGGTGTGGTAATCAACATGGGTAAGATGATGCAAGAGTAAAATTTAAGTGATGGGAAATGCCACATTAGTAAAAGTCATATTTTTTAAAGCTTGAGACATTTACTTGGATGTTCAATGAGGCAGCTCCAATTTTTATTTGTGCATTCTCCAACTCATAGCCTACAAAAGTTTCACTACACTCACAATTATTACTTGATTGATATGAATGATTTGAAGGTTGAGCTCAAGGGTTTGAGTGGTCATAAGTGCTGGTTAAATGATGATAGACACACCATTGCTTCTTGACTTTTCTATGTCAAAACACACTATCCTTGGGTGCTAAAATTTGCTCTGAACAATCCTCTTCTCAATATTGAGAATATCTTAACCATGGGTGGGGAAAAGGTCAGATCAAATCCATAGTATTTTTATGATTTTAAAGTGGATTTCATTTTTTGGATCATTTTATAAGAGGGAATAATTTCTCCACTCCTACAATGCCTCAAGTAATTTGATGAAAATATTTCATCCCAATTTGTTGTATCTTGGGATCTAGATCGTAAGGTTTGGGTTGGTGCAATCAAAATCAAAGTAATAGAAGATACTATTGCTAAATATATAGGTCTATGTTGTGAGGGTAGAATATTAAAGAAACTAATCAAATCCCAAGATCCTGAAGCTATGAACAAAAACTTTAGTGAATGTGAGACATCAATTTGATTACAAGGTGGCTTTGATAGGGAGAGCCTCATCTACCCCCAGGACAAGGTGTGTTTTCTTATTTTGAAATATATTACTTTTGAAGGAAGTTTTAGGTGTTACTATCATTATCGCTTTGCTCTATTCAACCATTTTCATCACAATGTACTTGTGAATTTTCCATACTACCTATTGTCATCTTTTAATTCCTCTATCAAAATAGCCAAGAGTACACATGAAAGCAACCCTACAATCGCTAACATCCCACTCCACCAAGGCCTAGTTTTCCATCTCTATAATTTCCACCTAGGTCTTTACCTACCTAAACGCATTAAATATCATTAGGTTGATGAGGCCCATGATAGTGATTCAGATGATAACATTACTCTGAGTGTCAAGTTTGATATCCATTTTAAAAATAAGGCCTCTATCCCTATCTTGAAAGATTCCCTACCCCCTTAAAATATCCTCATAAGCCCAAGTATTTAGTCACTAATTTCTTGATCTCATGACCCCACACTTAAAAAGGCTCCAAGTCCCCTCTTCTACAAGGAACCACTTTCTCAAATCCTAAGGATACTATGATTGTGTCCCTTGGCCAATCAAAAAAAGTAGTAGCCAAGGGGTTATGTGAACTGAAAAATAACCCATCACACTCAGGTGAGAAAAAAATAAGGGAGACACTCAAGAGCAATCTATGACTAAAAAGGTGGTTAAGAAAAAAGCTAAAAGCAATGTTGGAAAAGAGAAGAAAGGCAATTTGATTGTGGACAAGGAGAATTTTGAGTACCAAGAGCAATGGGATGAGGATGTTAATAAAGATATTGGTAATGAGGTCCTAAGAAGTACTAGTAGGAGGATAAATATTAAGAGATCTAATATATTGGTAGGAGGTAAAAACCTAGAGTTGAAAATTGTTGACTACTTCTCGACCTCTGATCTAGAGGATGACATAGAAATCATAAAGGTCAAATCCACTCTTGACCAATAGGGAGAAAAGGAGGGCACAAAATACTTTGAGGAGTTAAATGATTCCTTATATGATTCTAATAAGGAGGATAGTGAGTCCATGTATGCTCCTATGAAATAAGCTGCCAATGATAAAATGTGTGATAATTTTATTTAGACTAAAAAAGGATTTGAAGGAAGTTAAGAATGGGTTATGAGATTGTGCCTTTTGGTACAATATCAGGACCTTAAAAACCCATGTTATTTTGCATTACATTTGATATTATGCTATTAAACTAATGTCACACTTTATTACCTTTGAGAATACCACCTATCACCCTTATATAGAGCTAGAAAATGAAGGCAATAATGATCTCTACCTCTATGTTTGGCTCAGCCAAAGATTATTGGCCCTGAAGAATTACTAGCAGATAATGGCCAATCAAGGATCACCATGTGTGAGATAAATAGAGTTGTTAAATTATAATTAAATATGAGCTTATCCATGTCATCACACATGTATTCATCTTGGAGTAACCATGACACATATATTTGGTTGCCCTAGAGATATCCATAGACCTAAAACCCTGGGGAGCTCAAGAACTGGAGCTTAAACTACATATCCTTGGAGTTTTGAGATTGTTGTGCATGGAGTGATCTCATGGAATATGATTGAAAATATGAATAAAGATGTTTTATACAATATTAGTGCATGGGATTGTGCTAATTTCCACAATATTGAGACCTATAGAGCCCGTAATGTTTTGCATTGTATGTGAACGCACATTGTTTTAGTGCTCACCCAATTTATTACCTTTGATAATGCCACCTACCACACTTATACAAACCTAATAAATGAAGGAAAAAATAATATCTACCTTTATATTTGGCTCAAATTAAGTTTATTGGCCTTGAAGCACTGTTGTTGGTGTAAATACCCACTTATTTATGTCAGCTATTTGAAGTGTCTCTTTGTTAAACATACAGCTTGTAAGATTAAATGATTTAATTTGACTATGATCATTTTTGGTAATATTTTTATATTAGAGGTGAGGATAAATTATAATGAAAAAATAAATGACTATTTTTTATTTACGCCTCAAGTTTATGATGTGTGCTTATTTTGACTTCCATTTCAGGTGCGATCTCACTATGCTTATGTTTAGTATGGTCATTTGACTATTTGAGATCAGAAAATCATTTCTTTTATTTATCACATTCTCTATCACATTAGAAGATCTTTGAACTACAGTTAATTCTTTTAAAATAAAAATATATGCTTTTCCTAGTTTTGAGTTTTGACTTACCCCTCGACAATACAATGAGTAGAGCTAGAGACCAATATATGATCACCACATGTGTAGTGAATAAATTTATCTAAATTATCATCACATTCAGGATCATCCATGTCATAATGTGTCTATATTCATCCTAGAGTGACCATGCTACATGGCCTCCATCTAACCACTTGGGAGTTATGAACAAACCTGAAAGCTCAAGGAGCCTGAGAATAAGATATTTTACTACGTCACATCACATTTACATGATTTCTATGTTTAGATCAATCGGAAGGAGTCAGTTTGAAAAAATGAACTAGGATATTTTGATAGTCTAAGTGGATAGGATTGTGCCACTTGTCATAATCCCAAGACCATGGAATCCCATGTTATTTTTCATTATATTTGATACTACACTTTTTGATCTCTCACCCACTTTATTACTTTGGAGAATGCCACCTTAAACCCTTAAACAGAGCCAAGAAATGAAAACAACAATGATCTCTAACTCTATCCTTAGTTTAGACAATGTTTATTGTCCCTAAAGTATTATGGGTAGATAGTGACCAATCAAAGATTACCATGTGTCAAATGAACATAGTTGTCTAAATTATCATCAGCACTAAGCTCATCTATGTCAGCACACATGTCTTCATCTAAGATTGACCTCTCCATGTGGCCTCTATCTATTCACTTGAGAGTTATACACAGACCCAAAAGCTCAATGATCTTATGAATTTGAGATTTTACCTTGCAACCTCATAGTTTTAGATTACTCACATGGAGTGATCTTAGGGAGTCTATCTCAAAACTTGAATAAGGACATTTTTTATAGTTTGAGTACATGAGATTGTGCCACTTGGAAAAATCCTAAGATCTTGATTTACTATGATGTATTTTGTTTTATTTTGATTTCACCCATTTTATTACCTCCAATGATTCCACCTATAACCCTTACATAGAGTAAAAAAATTAAGGAAACAATGATCTCTACCTCTATATTTTTCTCAGATGAAGTTTATTGGCTTGTGAGTGGATTGTTCTCAAAGAGTGTGGTAATGGCCTTGAAAAAATTATTAAATAATTATTCATTACTTTTTTCCATCTTCTTCACATCAGGTCTGGTTCACTAATATGCATAGAGCTACTGGTCCATAATTAGTAGCCCCTTATGGTCTATGAGAGTATGATGGTAGTTTTTATTGATCTTCATGGGAGTTATAAGATCATTGTAAAAATACTAGACTACCTTGGGGTTGCAAATGATATTAGGGAACTTCTTCATCATATGATCTATATACCATGGATCTAACATAAGGTCCACTTCTGGATGTAGCTTGTATACTAGTTTTGTGCAATGTGTCCATCCCATGTTGTGAGTCCTTTCATTGTGAAGGTTAGTAAGTACCCTAGAGTTTAATACATATGAAATATTAATGGTTTCACTTTTAAAATAGCTATTTTGCTTCACCAATCATTTTTTTAAATACATATGATTTTAATAATCCCAAATTTTTTCTAATGTTTTTCCAAAAAATAATGGAATACTCTAAATGTCTTATTTAGGAATATTCTTATGAAGATGCCATCATGCCAGCTTCAATAATATAATTGTATATGATATTAATAGCATAATTATTTGATACTAATATTTTAGTGTTTTAAAAAATTTGATGCATATATGACTATTTTTTTCTGTAGAATTATGTTTGTTTTCCACAAACCAGTATTATAATATAAATATCTACTTACTTATGTTATCTCTTTCAAGTGTCTCTTTGCTAAACTTATAGCATGTAAGACTAAATGATTTAATATGACTAAAAACATCTGGTATAAATTATTCTATATACTTTTGGAAAAATAATTATATTAGACATAAGGTAAATATTGTAAAGAAAAATGAAATGACTAGTTTTTATTTATACTTTGAGATCATGATGTGTGCTTGTTTCATCTTCCATTTTGGGTGTGACCTTGATATACCAATTTTCTAGTCCTTTCATTTGATTGTTTCAAATAAAAGAATTATTACATTTTTTTCTCACATTCACTATCTTTGAAAAATCCTTCTAAAATGTACTTAATCATTTTTAAATGAAAATATATGTTTTGCCTAGTTTGTATGAATATTTTTTACTTAACTCCTGTCAACAAAATGAGTAGAATAAGTGACCAATAAAGGATCACTATATGTGAATTGAACATAGTTATCTGAATATTTTTTAGCTCTGATATCATCCATGTCATCATAATTATCTTCATCATAGAGTGGCCTCTCCATGTGGCCTCTATCCAAGTGCATTAGAGTTATGCATAAACCTAAAATTTTGGGGAACTTAAGAACTAAAGATTGTATCATGTAACCTCAGAGTTATGGTATTGATACACATAGAATGATCTTGAGGATTCTATTTTAAAACATGAATCAGGACATTCTTATAGTCTAAGTGCATGATATTATGCCACTTGGCACAATCTTGAGACCTTGGGAGCCTTCATTATTTTGAATTTTATTTGATCCCATGTAATCTGACTGCTCACGTATCTTATTAACTCTAATATTGACACCTTACACCCTTTTATAGATAAAATAAATGAAGGAAAATGTGATCTCTACATCTATCTTTGGATCAAATGAAGTTTATTGGCCTTAAAGCACTGCTGGTAGATAGTAACTAATTGAGGATCACCACATATGCAATGAATAGAGTTGTCTGAATTATTTTTAGCTATAGACTCATTCATGTCATCACATGTGTCTTCATCCTAGACTGACCTCTCCACATGACCACCATTTGGCTACTTGAGAGCTATGCACAAACCTGAAAGCCTAGGGAGCCTGGGAACTAGAGCTTTGACCACATAACCTTAGAGTTTTGAGATTACTAAACATGGATAGATCTCAAGGAGTTTGTTCATAAAATTACTAGGATATTTTCCACAGTTTGAGTGTATAGGATTATGAAACCTGGCACAAAATTGGGACCTTGAGAGCATGTGTTATATTGTACTATATTTGAGCCTACACTATTTGACTACTCATCCACTTTATTACCTCTAAGAATGTTACCTGCCACCCTTCTGTAAAGCTCATAAATGAAGGAAATAATGATCTTTACTTCTATCTTTGAATTATATGAAGTTTATTAGATGTAAAGGATTGATTGTGTATAAATGCCTATTTATTTATGTCATCTATTTCAAGCATCTCTCTGCTAAACCTATAGTTTGTAAGATTAAATGATTTAATTTGATTGCAAACATATGGTATAAATCTCATGATACGTTTTTGGTAATTTTTTAATATTGGATGTGAGGCAAAAGTTATAATGAAAATTTAAATGATTTTTTTATTTATGCTTTGAGCTAACAATGTGTGCTTGTTTAAAATTTTGTTTTGGGTGTGCTAGTTATGCCTAGTTCTACCCTGATCATTTAACTATTTGAGATTATAAAATCATTGCATTTTATTTTCATATTTTTTTTATCATATTAAAAGAAATTTTAGCTTCTCTTATTCATTTTAAAATAAAAATGTATGATTTCCTATTTTTTATAAAGATTTTTGATTTAGCTATTGATAATATAATGATCAAAGCTAGTGACCAATAGAGGATTTGCACGTGTGGTGAATAAATTTGTCTGAATTTTCTTTAGCTCTGGGCTCATCTATGACATCACATGTTTCTTTATCCCAGAGTGACCTCACCATGTGGCCTCCATTTAGCCACCCAAGAGCAATGCAAAGACCTAAAAGCCTAGGAAAACTAGGAAGTCAATCTTCTACTGCATAACCTCAAAGTTTTAGGATTACTCCACATGGAGCAATTTTAAGGATTATTTTTGAAAACTTGAATCAAGATTTTTTCCATAGTCTAAGTGCATATGATAATTTAGAGCCAATAAAAGAAGGCAAAATGATTGATTCCTCTATATTTGGATCAGACAAAGTTTATTGGCCCTAAAGCACTGTGGGTGGATAGTAACCAATCACGGATCAACACATGTGTGGTGAAATAATTTGTTTGAATTATTATTAAATTTTGGATCATGTAGGTAACCTGAGAGTTTTGTGAATTCTATGTGTGGATTGATCTCAGGGATTCTATTTGAAAAATTGAACACAATGTTTTTTATAGTCTAAGTGCATAGGATTGTCCCACTTGGCAGAATATTGACACTTTGGGAGCCCACATTTTTTAAAATTGTATTTGAGCCCATGTTGTTTAACTACTCACCCACTTTATTACATCTAAGATTCCACCTACCACCCTTATTTAGAGATAATAAATGAAGGAAATGGTTATATATACCTCTTATTTAGGTTAGATGAAAATTATTGGCCCTAAAACACTCTTAGAATATTTCCCCATAGGTGCTAGTGAGTGGATTGTTCTCATAGAGTATGGTAATAGACTTTCCAAACTTATTAAACTAGTTCTAATTTTTAGCCTTCTTCTTCACATATGTATTTGTTTATGGATCTAGGTACAACTATTAGTCTATCATTAGAATCCCTTTATTGTTTATGAGATTATGTTAGTAATTATTATCAAGCTTCATCGGTGTAACGTGATCATTGTGAACATACTAGACTACGTTGGGGTTTCAAATGAGATTAGGGAAATTCTTCATAAGATGATTTACATGCCTTGGATCTAGCATATGTTTTAATTATGGATAAATCCTGTGTACTAGTTTCATGTAGTGTCTTTTCATGTTATGAGCCCTTGTATTGTGAAAGGTTTTCCATACCAACGTGTTGAATTCACACCAAAAAGGTTAAGGTTAATAAATAAATAAATTAGGTTATACTTAACAAGGAAAAGACATCAGTTGTGTCAATCATGATGGATTTGAAGCGAGTAAGCACGATGGATATGTTGTTATTGTGGTATTGTAGGTAAACTTCAAAGATATTTGTGTGGCTCCTCTGATAATCTCTCTAACCAATCTTGATTATAATGAAGGGGCCACCCTATGAACATTTACAAATAATATTATTAAAATATTATAATAATAAATGAAAAATATTATACCTATAGGATACTATAATGTAGCATTAATTCCTTCCTAAAAACATTTACATTTAATGGTTATCCACTTTATTTATCTTTAAATTAGAAAAGTATTGCATTTCTTAGCATTATGATAGGTATTTTGATATATAATATATAATTTTAAATATTATTGAATCAATAACATTTATTTTAATTTTAATTCTAAAGCTCAAGCTTCCAATAACTTTTTTTTTAATGTATAATTCCTTCTAAATAATATAAAATATTTTTACCATTCAAATATTCTAATTTAATCTATGACTAAGTTTGAGGTTAATGTTAAGTATTAGTTTTTAAATATCATTCAATATAAACAATATGAATATCAAACCATGCATTTTTCATCATAGATTGAATAGCCTTCTTTTAATGGTAAAAAGTTATCCATTTCTAAATAAAACACTTCTACCTTCTTATGCTTTATCTATTAATTTCTTCATCAACTTCTATATTGCAAGACTGATAATAACTTCATACAAATTTATAAATTCACAATAATACTCTATGTGGCCATATGACTATTCCTATTCTCTTTGACTAAGTATATGTGTATAATCTCATTTTTTACTTTAAACTTTTAACAATTTCATACACACTATGTATTTTTAAATCAATTTACTTATAAGTTATTAAATATTTTTTCCAATTTATGTATATAAATATATGTTTAAATTTATAATATATATATTAATAGATTGTACCGATGGCATTATTATTTTCCTTCAGTATTAATACAGGTTTATTAATAAATATGTTTATTATCCTAGTGAAGTAAAGTGCTATATAGTTTTTAACAAACCCAACAATTTCTTAAATTAAATTAACAAATCAAATCCAAATTTAAAAAATTACCCAAAAATAGATACAGATCCCATTCTATCACCTCCTACTTTGTCTGAGCATTGCCTTAATCTCCCACAGTTTTTCATGAAAGATTCACCAAAACCATACAAAGATAATTGTTTCAACTTAAATTATATTTTCATATGCTACCAACACTTTACCCACCAACAAAATCTCTCACACATAATCAATCTTGCCCAACTCCCACATTGACCATCACTAAAAGGGTTTGCATTTACAATCATAGCTTTTCATAGTAGATTGAGTAGACTTTTTTTATTGGTAAAAGCTTCTCTATTTATGAATTAAAAACTATCACTTTATTCGTCTTTATATAAAAATTTCTTCACAAACCACACTATTTCAAGACTGATAATAATTTCAAACATCATCACAAATTCATAATAATACAATTAAAACATACATAGACTAGTCACTCTGCAACCCTTGTTATAGAAGCATTACATTTTATTGCTCTATAATAGTTTGTAATATCCAATCATTGCATTTAACATAAGTATTCTTACTTTTTCATCTATTAAAAAATATTGATCTTTATTTTATTTACTTTTTACATTAATTAAAAATTAAATTTTCCATCTAAATAAATACACCAAATAAAAAATGGTCATGTGGCACAATCATATATTATATAATTGAATAGGTTGTATGTGCTAACTAAACACTTATATGGTTTTACACATCCATTAAGTTACAACATATAACTATTGGTCTGTATCTTCCAAAATAAGAGAAAAAATAAAAAATAATGATTAGACTAAACAACCTATATTCTTATTTACACTCTCTTTTCATAACATAATCAATTATAATTAATTATAATCAATTCCCATCATAATCATAATTAATTTTCACCAAAGCCTATTTTAATTATTATTAAATTTACTAATAATTAAATAGTAACTACTATTTAATTTAAACACCAAACTTTTATAATATTAAATAATGATAATAATAAAAAATTGATACTTAATTAGTTTAAAAAAAAATTAACCCCAACAATATATCAAATCAACACACCAATGATAAGAAGAAAGAAACAAGAAGCAATTTAAACAAAACTTTATGTCTAAAGTTATAATATAATAACTTCATTTCCATACATAGATTTGTCCTTATAATAAATTACTTAAATTAGAGAGTAAAACTAAAGGGACTTGAAAATAGATATTATGTATTTTTTATTTTTATTTTATAATAAATGGTATAATTGTATATGTAAAGTATCCATATATGTTTGTAAATATTAAAAAACATAAACACATACTCCATTAAAAAAGTAACTAGTATAACCTGATAATGATAGCCTAGTGGTGAGTGAGTTGAGTATTAGAAGTGGGACGTCTTACGTTCTATTCCATAGGGTGATCACTCTCTATATTCATTCCAATACTAAGCTATGGCAGGATATTTGTGAAAAGTATCCATAATGTAATAGGCTATTGACTAAGTGTTCAATGTGACAGGGGTCTGCATGTGGCTTGAAACATGTGTTCAATGCAATGAGTTAAGTCCATAGTTCATGGTTGGGGACACAATTATATGCTAGTTTGGGAATTATAGTTTTAAAATGTTTATGGTTTTGGGTCCATTTCAAAAATACTGATACCCCAAAATTTTAACCAATGAGAAGTAGAAGGATTGGTGAAGTGGTTTGCATGTGTCGAGTCTAACCCAAGTTTTAATCTCATAGGGATTTTATAGGTTGGATGTGTCCATTTACTCAATGATTACAAAAACTGATCTAAATGATAGCTATTTATAATAAATCTATAATTCTATTGGGGACTTCACCTGTTGTTTGTTCCCCACAACTGGTTGTAACTCCAGTCAAAATCTAGTATCAAGAAAAAAAAAACTAGTATGAAAGATGAACGTAAATAAGAATAACAAAAATTGTTTAATTAGAGTAATAAAATATAATACTCATGTACTAATGATAGAATGCACCAAAATATTACACATTATTCTAATACCAAGTCACTATAAGAAAAACATAGAAATATATATAAAGGAGAAAAATGTGGTGAACTATTCTCCTTATCACTCGAAACACAACCATAAGGGTCCATAGTATTAGGTATTGGATCCCAAAAATATTTCTTAGCAATTTATTTTTTAGTGTTTTCTTCTTCAACTTAATGAAAAGGAGGGGAAATAGAAAAATAAATGTAAGAAAGTTTTCCATCCTAGTCCCTTGGTCCTCACCCACTAGTTTTAGGGGATAACCACCCTTCATGCCATCTAAAAGGTGAGTTTATACATAGCACAAAGGAGTGAAAAAAGCATATAGGATATGTGTGATCAACATCATCATCCTCCCCAATTTATTCATTCTTGGTATCTCTCTACAAAATCATGTTTATAAGGGTCAAGAGGAACTATGTTAATAGTAGAAGGAAAAATTCCTCAATCGATAATAAGTGCATGCAGGTGATCTACCTCCAAAGCCAATTTATATACATGAAGTTGATATACACTATGCTATTAGGTATAAAATTTATTTATTTTTAAATAGAAAATAAATCCAAATTCTTATAATCAAACACCACACAATTTCTATCTATGAAAAATTGAATGGGATTTTCAATGTGAAAAATGTACCAAATTATCTTGAAATTTATATGAAGTGTGATAGAGTATCTAAACAAAATAATCTTAAATGAAAATGTTTTAGGTGTGAAGGGTTTTAAAAATAGTGAATCCACTTTCAGCCCTATTTTGAGAACCTATAGAACCATAAAATGTGTTTGAGTGATTCAATATGGTTAGGAGAATTATATATGAGACTAAGGATACCCATATGTAACAATTTGGTTCCAATAGGGAGACCTTGATAAAGAATTCACTATATAAATTGTGTCTTTTTGGTTCAACCATTGTAAACTATAAAAAATATAATATTCTTCTCAAAGTTAGGTAAGATATATCAATATTACATTATCTGTTGACTAACTTCCAAGGAATTATGTTGGTAAAACATAATTAATACCATAAACAAGGTTTTCACCAAAGTAGAGAAATTAGAAACATCCCAATTAAAATTTTAAACACACTATTGAGGGGTAGAATTGAGGCCAATTTTGTGTAAATTTTTAACCCTAGATTGGATCTAGATCTTAATATGTTTATATAGAGTTAATCATATAAAAATAGGTAAGCACAAGGATCATTAACAAATCTATAGTAGGACAATTAATTATAAAAACTAGATATGACATATAATGAATTTATGATGCTTAGATATGCATTAAATTCAAAGTAAAATTATTTATGATATTCAAATTACAAATAAATAAGATACTTGGTTATGATTCTATATAGATATTTATCTAGAACAGGTAGGAAGTGTATTGGAGGAGTATTCTTGATTAATTGCCAAATTTTAGATTTTGTGCCTTTATAGCTACATACATATGTGTCAACCTTATATAATTACATCAACTCTAGTTTTTGGATCAGATGTAGTTATCTAATATAGAATAAATGTTGAAATAGGATGCAGCCGCTTGGATTCTTTTAGGTTTTTCGTTTCCTTCATTATAGTACGTTTAGATTTGTGTCATGGACTTTTGTTCCTTATCAAATGATCAAACCCTAGTTCTTCATCTCCATATTGGCTATGGGAAAAATTGGTTAATGGGTTCATGATGTCAAGCTCACCCAAATAACCCTATATCAATGAGAATTACATACATAGATAATACTTATAAGAGGTCCTCAAACTTATGTAATTATCCCCTACATGTTGGCTTGTATGTAAATGCTGCAATGTGGGATAAACAAGTACAATAGTGTCCCATATTGTATCTTGGAAAATATATCCCTTTCTATTCTCTTTTAATACTTTAGACTTGTAGATGTTTTTTTCCTATGACTGATATGATAAGAGGAGAAAATAGGAAATCTTCTACTCAACTAAATGCTCTTTGAGTGTTCTTTTGTATGTATTTTATGTGTATGCTAGGTAAGGAATGAGAGAGGGTTGATATTATATTTATACTAATCCTTTTGGAGAATATCTGACTTAATATCACTTAAGTCAACCATTAGGGTACATTTAATTTTCAAATTAGATGACTTTGGATTATTGGACACTTGCATCAAAACGTGACACCAACATCAATATAAGTATCCACCTAAGATGCAAGAGTTAAGGGAGAAATAACATATGTACATGATTAGAACTTATAGAGACATAAGATAAATAGGATTTAAACATTCTTGGCAAGATAGAAGGCTTCAATCATCAAATTAAGCTTGTTTAACTAAGATAAATGCCAAGGGGCACAAGTAAAAGCATATGTGAGACTTACATATGTAGGAAAAGTTTAAAAGGAAAAGGAATAGCCAAGGTCTGAGTTTGCCAAGTGTAGAAGTTTGAGGTGATATATAATTCATAAATATCATCCACATTTCTCCACTTCTTTAATCTAGTAATGAAATTTCTAATTTAAAGGAAAGGAGTGTGTACCTAGTTGTGTATAACACACCTTGTCTTTACTTGAGTCCAACTTGAGTGATGTTTTCATGACTAACATACAACCAAGAACATGTTATAGTATATATTCCATGCATATAATCTAAAATCAAAATGAGTAAAATTATTAAAATGATTTAAATTGAAAAACAACAAGGTTTAGGAGTACACATGTGTATCAATGCAATCGACTTACCTTATAGAAATTTCATTTGAAATACGTATCATTATTAATTATTGAAATTAGTTTATGAGAACTATAAAATATATAGAGTGAATATAGTTAAGGAGATAGAGAAATATATATATGAGGGCACGTGTCCCCAACATTAGAGAAAAATGGATTATCGCCTAGAAACTAAGACTAGATCAACCATGCAACCCCATCATACTTATAACTTGGTGAGTGAAAGTCAACACACACTATCAGACTAATGAGGTTTTATTAGAAAATCATGTTCAACCTAAATTTTTTAAAATATTGAATGATTTAATCAATCCAACCATATGAAAAATAAAACTAACTACTGTAGTACAATGACTCAATATAGTCTATCAAAGTCTGTCCTGGTGAGTGGTGATAGTCCATATAATTTTGTTCAATATAAAAATGATTTGATTTTACAATATTGGGCACACATCGAACAACATATACACCTTCAATATTTATCATTCTAAAACTATATATAATAATGACACCAATGTATAGAATTATGTCATAAATGTGTACATGAATCATATAACTATGTCATTTGGCCAATTCATAGATTATGTAAGTGTAGAGAGCATGTCTCCAAAGCATTCCCCCACTATAATCTAAAATTAAAAACTAATAAAAGTGCCAATGTGGATGTCATGTTTTCAAAACATGCCCCCACTATAACCTTTATATTGAGTAAGTTTAGAGGACATGTTTCTAAAACATAACTCCACTAAATCTAAAATGATTAAGATGTGGAAGCCATGATCTGTGACATACCCTTGCTAAATCTAAAATTATGAATGTCTAGAATCCATAAATCTATGACATGGCCCCATTTAAATGCCCCCATTTGAGGTAAAAGAATATAGAAACTGGTAGTTACCTCACCTTAAAAGGATAAGATAACCATATAACTATGAATGAACCATATAACATATAAAAGGACATGTCTAGATAAATGTATCATTGAAAAACATAGAATGTAATCACATTATGGCCTAATACACATGATAAATATCATGGAACTCACTATATAGTAATAGTATAAGGTCAAAAAACAACCAACCACACATATATGAGCTCTAAAAAGTAAGTCAAAATATAATGTTCCAAGGAGACTAAAAACAAGGGGTATGTTAAAATTCTAGATAATAAAGTGGATAGGACTTAGTCTAATGTCCAAAAACGTAAGAATGACTTTCAAATGTCCATACCACAAGAAATGACATATTCAATTTTTAAATAATCAAATAAATCCATGGGGATGTAAATAATAGAGTATATTCAAATCATGAACAAATAAGACAATAACAAGGCAAGACACTCAAGGAAGTGCATAAATGAAAACATAATCAACCAACATAAACATATCATATTATATTATGGATCAAATGTGTTAGCAAAAAAGTAATGTACATGGCATATCAAGTACACTATAGAAGATATAAGCATGGATAAAGGCATTTATAAGTTCATATTAGCTCAAATAGGATAATGTAAAGCAACCATAAAAATAATATAACCTATATGTATCTTCATCAAAAAAGGTAGATGCCCTCAATGTCCTAGTAACATGAGAAGAGGGAAATTCCAACATTTGTAAATGCATAGATCATGTATCTATGTATGCCTATATCACACTGAAATAGAAGTGTGAGACACTTGTATGTAGAAGTAACTAATATGTTATCCATCAACATGGAACTAACACATAGATTCCATGGAAATAACATAATATATAGATGTCAAAAAAAAATTGGTGTATATTTGGAATATGTGAAGAGACTACCCTATGATCACATCTAAATGAACCTCATAGATTTTACCCACTATGAAAATTATGTAATAAAATGGTGATGCTACTGAGGAACATGTATAAGTGTAATAAATTTCATTATAGTAAATGGGATGCTTTATGTATGTAAAATAGGACAATTTGGACATGAATAAATATTTGGAGTAATAAGTTTAGCAGATCATGGAACCCATCAATCTATGTTTTGTGGTTTCTTTAGAACAACAATAATAGTAACATGCATAGGTGATATGAATATCTAAATGTGGTGTTTAGTAGATGAGGATTCCATGAAAACCATTGTGGATCTCTAATGTGATGATCTCTCAAGTACTGGGCATCTAGTAAAGGTGATTGCCTATTGGTTACCCTTTTTGATATAGATTTTCCTTAAAGATCTTGATAATTACCTTGGTATAAATTTATCTTGTTCAATATGATGCTCATATGGAACTCTAAAAATTATAATTACCTAATTATCATGAATGTATTTAACACACCCACACACATTAGAATGTATTCCTCAAACAATATGTATCTAAGGGTGTCACAATAACATACTAAAAACACCTATGGAATATATAGATAATAATGTATTAACCAAATTTGTGGGACCCACCTATAAAGGTAAGTCAATATCACCAAGAACCTATTGTGAGGTCCCATACAATGCTCTAACTAATCTATTAGAAAGGTGTAGATCATGATAAATATAACCTAAATGCATAAGTAATGTCATGGAAAAAATGTTATTTCTTGAACCATTATCAATCATAACATTGTTTATAACAATAAATTTGATCCATTGGACATCACCAATACCATGTAAAATTAAATTATCATTAGATAATTCAAATTTTAATTCTTAACAAAGCATTTGATAATTGGTACCCACACTAAAGGATAAAATTATTGGGGAACTGAGCCACATATACTATAATAATTAACCAATAATAATGAAATGTAGTAAAATTTGTTTTCAAAGGAACCCACAATAATAGTCGTGAATTGTGGCTTCTTTTTCAATTCAAGGTGTCATTAGATCACTCAAATGGGGAAGGGAATATTGTACCATAGTTGAATCTATTATTCTTATCACAGTAAGAATATCATCACCCATTTCTAAATGGGGTTGTTCTCATAATAATGATGTTAACTTTTTAGTGTTAATTAGTAGCAAAGAAGGACAAAATAATTATCCTATGCATTTGCATTTCACTCAAAGGAAATAAGCTCAACCTAAGCCACCAAGTATTGGGTTTTTTATGTCAACACCCTAAAACATCCCTTTATTATCACACACTAAAGGGAAAGATTTATTTTGTTCCCCTTATTAAAACTAGTTAACCACAAAATTTGTACACTCGTATTTTAACATCAAAACAAAGATCCTACATTTATCCAACAAGGATTATCACTTTTTCCATTTTATGGAGTTACAATGACAATTTTTTGTCTACCATTAGTAGATGAGTGTAGATCCTGCATTTACAAGGTTTTTAGCATAACATTTTATTTTTTTATCGATAGAAGTTGGGACCATATGAATTCAAATACGGATATAAAATGGCACCCATAAAATATCATCCTATAGTTTCCCCACATTACATTGATATATCTCCAATTAACCCATCTTCTCAAGGTCATAGAGTGTAAACTAGTCTATGGGGAGTCTATTGAGATTGGGTGCTCCATAAGGCTAGATTCATCACCAAAAGGTGTGATCCTAAGAACTTTATTCATATAAATTGAGACTTATATGTGTGAACTATAGAAAATTGTGATGAAGAGTAAGAGCTCAAAATTACATTGAAGTTGATAGAGAAAGATTTCTTATTTCAAGATATCTCTGAGCAGTAAACCCATGGTAGGAGAGATTGTAATACTAAAATATAGTTCAAGTGTTGAAATTTCTTTGTGATCTGAACTTTGATATGAGAAAACATAGGATCACATTTGAGTTTAGGATATATTCATAATTAAGTATAAATGAATTAACTTCTAGTATGAGTGGATAAATTAATAGATAGCCCTCGAATAGTGTATTTATTCAATTTTAGGGGTCCCTACTTATTCGCAAGTCAAGATTATATACGTGTGAAATTACTATTTCAAAAGACTCATCAAGTCTATTTTTTTTGTGAATTATTCAATTTTTAATTTTGAACTGTATAGGTTATTATGGATTGTATTAAGAGTGGTTCATCATAATGCTTCAATATTTTCAAAATTAAGTCAATGGTTATACACATGATTATAAATAACTTCTCCCAAAGGTTAAAATATATAACCTCACTCTGATACCAACATGTAGTACCCTCTCACACTACTCTAAAAACCAACTAAAATTTTGTTTTTATTTTGATTAACATTAATCATGCCTTCGAAAAGTGAATGAACCCAAACTCAAAAATAAATAAATAAAAGTTTACATTAGTTAACACTAATACATTTGTATCCATTATTAATCCTACTAGATAAGGATAGATGAGCTAGCAAGATAACTTAATTTATCTTACAAACATGCCAAATTATGAAACTAGAAATTGTGGGTTATGGGCCAACTTGAGATGTCTTCTCCTCATCTAGGGTGATAATCATATTATCATATAACCTCATATAACCTTCATCCGGAGCTAATGATTTAAATTCTATCATTCATGAAATATAATTGAAGTTTCGATATATGATAATCTCAATAAATTAAGGTCTCTATCCATTATTAATCCCACTAGATAAGTATAGATGAGCTAGCAAGATAACTTAATTTATCTTAGAAACATGCCAAATTATGAAACTAGAAATTGTGGGTTATGGGACCACTTGAGATGTCTTCTCCTCATCTAGGGTGATAATCATATTATCATATAACCTCATATAACCTTCACCTAGAGCTAATGATTTAAATTCTATCATTCATGAAATATAATTGTAGCTTCAATATATGATCATCTCAATAAATTAAGGTCTCAGACCGCCTTATAATATATGAACGAGTGGTCAAAATCTCATGCAAGATTAATATTACATTGATATAATACTTATGTATGATTTATAATGATCTGATCATTACAAACTTCGTACTTATTGATTGCAATCTAATGTTCCCTTAACTTGTAGATTTAACTACATGATGACGACACCATATTCAACCACCTCTAACCTCTCTAAAATTCTTTAAGGGTTTATCCCTTTAATATTTTATAAATAGATTTTATTATGATGATCATTTTCCATATATGACTTATAATTAATTTTTAATATATTTCACCTAAATGTGGCCACATCTTATATTATTATATTTATTTTATAAACGTTAAATGGATCTTATACCATACTCACAAACAAATGTAGACTAATTTTCATTCGCTCTATCTTCATTCAATGGCAGCCACCTCTATTTAATTCTACGAATGTTATTTCTCATTCTCATATATATATGGCAACCACCTCAAATTTATCAGATTATTCGTCACCTGAATTAATGTATGTTTGAAATGAACTCTTCCAAAACTCACACATTAATATTGACAATATTAAATTAAATGTTCAAAAGGAATATAACTAATAATGTTCATTGCTTAGTTGGCAGTTGAGCTGGTCAATTATAAAAATGTAGTCTCGCCTGCCACTTTTACTATCTATCCTACACCTTAAAGGTTTTTAGAGCCTGCTTTGTTCTGACCACCTTGTATCCTCCCATCTTCTGACAATATGAGGGCCTCCCAGGTTTTGACCTCCCAAGACCCTCCACGTTATAACATCCCAAGAACTTCTTGTGCGCTCTACTATTATTTGATGATAGTTTTTAAAAAAAAAAGAGGTATTAGGAGAGGTATGTTTATCCGGAACTCATAATTTTTTTGATTTTATTTAAAATTGGTATCATTGTGGCTCCATGCAAGGATCGAATAAGGGATTATAAATTATATTTAAAACTAGGATCATTGTGGCCTGCATGCAGGGATTGATTCAAGGGATTACAATTTATTTACTTTTAACAACGATTTCGTATCCTCTATTGCCATATTTCGCTCTTTTACGACTGATCGATACGCGCACCCATTCTTAATAATGATTCAGATGTAGTGATCTAGATGCTGGTTTACACATGATTCGAACTATTTTTCTCATCTCTCAATGTTAATTATCACTTGAACTCAACTATTTACCAACTGATTGTCTGCTTACTTATGTGAAGTCAATGAAAGGATTATGTCAAATGTTAGAACTGCAACATCATTTCTTTTTAATTTTATTGTCAGCCAGAAAACAATTCTATAGTAAGAATAAAATAACATTTTCTGCATCAATTCAAAGGAGATATTTACAAAATTATATTCACTTTAAATCTAAATAATTGTGTAATAAAATCCAGAAATCATTCATCCGGATTGAATTTAAATAAACAGAAGCAATTTACTTCTTGGGCATTTTTCCCTCAAACCAATGTGTGTTAAATTTGAAAAAAAAATTCTTTAAAGCTAGTTAGATAGCAAGACCTTGAATAATAGATTTTTTGAAGAACTCTAAATTGATATAAGGTTAATGCATCAATTCTTCTTTATTTCAGAAGTTGTATGGTTTGGATTGAGGTTATATAATCACGTTCAGGTGCTTCTTTATATTGGATCAGGCTTCCTTAATTAGAACAACAAAAATATGTACAAGTTTTAATAAAACATGTAGATATACAGCTAGGTCATTTATATTTTATTTCTTTAATTCCCAAGGGACGGTACACTGGTATCTCCCTAAAATGAGGATGAATGTAAACAATATCTATAATTTGATATGGCTCAAACTTAAGTTTGAAAATATATTTTATTTATAAAAAAAATTAAAAATCCTGAAATTATATTTTTATTATTATTATGACAATTTAATTAATCAATTTATTAACTATTTCATATTTCATAGACATTTAAGATGAATTAAACACAACCCTACAAACTGTAACATATATTTATTTTATGCTTAAGTATTATACAAAAGATAAATATAATGAATGCATTTAATTATAGAATCTTGATCTCTCTCTTGTTGGTCCCAGCATGATCATACTACAATATTGATTGTGAAGTTATTTGCTACCCTGATTCATTCAGCCACTCTCATGATATTTCCGCAGAGTCCATAAAGTAGAATTATTCAATCCATCAATTTAAAGTCGTCAAATCCACTCATCGCTTTAAAAAAACTATTATAAATAGTCTTCCTTTTTATAGGAACACATAATGATTATTAGTGCTTCCAAAAACTCCCCAAAACTGTGTTACCAATTCTTTATTTTCCTCCATATTCCAAACCGATTCGTCTCCCCCTTCTGATTGGTTGTTTTCTCCTTTCAATTCAAATTTTGAGAATATTTTTTTCCCATCCTTTCTAACCAAATATTTGCTTATGTTTATGGTTGTGTGTAACGATCTTCTTGTCCTTTAACACCGGCTTTCATAGAGGCTTGTGTTCCATCGTGTTGGGTTAAGGATTGAAATGTAAGCAACCACTCATTAATGTTTCTTCACCCACTCATAGACTTGGATGCTCTTATCCACTTCTAAACCTATTTTCATAAGATACATATACGCTCCTCGTGACTGCCAACATGTGGCTTTTGATATTCTCTTTTCTTACTCATTGTATTTATTTATCCTTCAAATGGATATCACTTTTATTCTTCCCTAAAAAAATTTATGTGACCTCCTTTCATTTTATGCCATTCATATTTTGTTGCTACATGTGCCTCTAATTATTTTATTCTCTTATACATTTTCTTTTGGGATACCTAATCATAAGATTTCATGTGTCCAAGAGATTGAAGTTCTGTATAATTCATTATATGCAAAGTGGCTTATCATCACTTTTACTACTGTCCATTTAATGTGTCTATCTTTGATGGGATTTCTTATTTTATTGCATCAACATCGATGACAAACCAATGGAATTAATAAAAACTATGATAAACTCATATCATCGTCGATACATAAATAAAATCACTCAAGTTTCTTGTACATTCACCAAACTCATCATTATTCTTCTATGGTTAGAAGAGATAGAAATAAGATCACATTAAACAAATCCTTACTCATTATAAAAATTAATAAATATTTATTTTTTCATGGTCTAATATACAATAATAAAGGTTACATGAAATAAAGCATGATCATTTATCATAATTGGACAACTACATTAACAAGACAAACTTTGATTAATACTAAACCATCTGACTAATCCAATGTGAGGCCAATGAGGGAATTACATACTTCTCCCATTCAAAAAACTTCATTCTTGAAGTTGTTTTTGTGAGAATAAATATTTCCATATTTTGATCCATCCAATATTAATGGCATTCCAAATATGATAGCATCAGTATAACATTTAATCTATGTGCTTAATAATAATTATTGCCATAGAATATGAAGCAATTGGATACACTTTTTTATGTTAAGTTAACTTCAATTAAGACTAATTTAATGTAGAGGTTAGTATTTATTAGACAATTATCTTATGCATTCATTAAAAACAAGTAAGTGTGTTCATTCACAGTAATTAGTACATAATAAACCATAATTCCTATTCTAAATTCTCTTTATTTATATTTATATAATAACTATTGAATACAAAGTTCTAAAATCTCATTCTATTATACCATTGTATGTTATCATAAAAGATAATATACGTTGTAACCTCTATTTAATCTTCACTATTATACTTCAACTCTTTTTATGCTATATCTACTCTATTATAACGTTTTATAAATACCAACTATAGAAATTTCAATTCAATATTCATGTCTATGTGAGACATGCATTTTATTCAATCAATTCATCTTCTTTTAATGCAATCCATAATTCCTCACCGCAAAGCCCAATTAGTAGAATCTTTGGTCTTTCCATCTTCGAGATATTTTAGGGTACTATGATAAATGTAAAGGGTTTGAAATAATTATGGTTTCATATTTTGATTGATGAATATCCTACCAACATTTTCCCCACTTTTATAACTTTTTCTCATCCTTGAGACAACTTTAAATATATTTATAGGTGTAAAACATAACTTACCTCACTTAGTAGAAAAATTTGTCTTCTCAAAAGTTTTATCAAGTTGATATTCCTCTCCTTGACGTAAATGTTTTGCATATTTTCTCACCATATCTTTAGAAAATGTGTCCTAATACAAGATGATTTCCTTAGCTTCCATAATTTTATTATTTATTTCCTATTTTATTTCACTACCATCAATATGCTTTCAAAGTTGAGGAGTTCTTCTATATGTGCAAGTATGTTTCTTGCCCTTTGATCTTGACTTTCATCTTCTCCATCAAAATACTCATGTAAGTGTCATAATCATCCATATCCTCATATGTGGATATGTGTTGAGCATATTTTTTCATTTTATTCATCATATAAATATAAAATTCTATCTTATTTCACTTTAGATGGAATATTTTGGGCTAAAAAACTTGTAGAAGCATTACTTATCTATTTTTTCATCTCCTCTAACTCCTTATTTTTATCTTGAGTCCACATGGGGAAGCTGAGTGAGTAGACAAAAGAATTACTTTCATCTTCTATTGTTTCTTATATTTTTACCACTAGCTCATTATATTTGGCTATTTTAAATTTTTTTTCTCCTAGTAATGGACCCAATAATTATTCCTTATATTCTTCTATAGCCTCCAATTTGATTAGTAGTTTATCTATTGTATCCCCTATATGACTTGTAAAATATTATACAATCTCCTTCAACTATTTCTCTATGGAAGAAGTTATAGTTGGGTCATATTATGGCCAAACAATGGTCCAAATTGTTAAATAATTTTTAATTCCTTCTTCAAAGTTGATAAACCATGTCACTAAATCACATCGAGCACTCTAAATAAGATTTTCTTCATTCATTTGTTTGTCTATGGGAGTTAATTTCTATAGAGCTACTATAATTTTTTATCCTAAAAAAGGTTAAGATAAACTTAAAGGTACCATAATTGTTGTGTTTATCTACTTATGTCATTTTAATTTAGTGTTTATCCTCTTCAATGGATCCATGGGACTAAATTCACTACTCTGGATCATTCTCGCAACCCCTATATCTGCAAATCTTGTATAATGTCTATTGACCTCCTTCCCCTTCCCCCTCCTCTTTGTTGATAAATTTGGTATATTTTCCCTTATTCTTAGTTTTTGACTCTATTCTTTTTTATTGTCCTACTTCATTTTATTTTTCTTTTTTATTTCTCCTCTTCCTCTATGCTTTTTTTTTCTCCTAATTTTACATACATTTTGCATCTTCCATTTTATACAATTCTTCATTTTTCTTCCTTATTTCTTCCTCTATTATTTTATTTTCCTCCTCTGCTTTTCTTTTGACTTCCTCCTTTATTTTCTATTTTAATTATTCTTTTCTTTTCTTTTTTGGTTCATCCTCTATCCTCATTTTTTCCATCTCTTTTTGTATTTTTATCCTTTCTAATTCTACTTTTTCTTCATTTTCCTTTTCTAAGAGTGGTTTATAATATTTATTGTCTAATTCTACAATCTCTTTTACTTTTTTGCTCCTTACCTAGATTTTGTTCTAGTTGTAACATTTGTTTATCTAGGGTACCCTATACATATTTCAAAATTTATAATTATTATGTTTTATTCCAAGTATCTATTGCCATATCAATATTTTGTTTATTCATAGCCTTTTTGTATCCTTATGTAACATAGGTGCTTCTCCTATTATTTTTTTAAGTGCCTCTTCCTCATACTTAATATACTATCATCTAACTTATTTTCTCTTCTCCTTTATTTGTATAATAAGTTATTGTAGGTAGGTGTGGGTTACTCCTATTATATCATCTAATTTTTGTGGACTTATCTCTATGTTATCTAGAATTGATCTAACTACCTTGTGGTAGCCATCCACTTATATACTTTTGTATAATTTTTGCACTTTGGGTATCCCTTTTTGGTTGTTACACATCCCTTATAATGTGCTCATGTCATGTAGTTCCATGATAATATCCATTTCCTCATTTGTCTTAATTTATTCTTCATACCATTCCTCTGAACAATCTATCTTAGAATTTGTGACTAGAGTTTCCTTTTTGCACATTCCTTTTACCAATTTTAATTTGTTCTTCCCTTTTTATATTGGTTACAGTAAAAGACATATTTTTCGTCTCCACACACTCATCTTTAATACTGTTTGTCCTACCACAAAGGATGTTTTTGGGTATACCTCATGTTTCATTTTTCTAAATATTTATTTTTTTATTTTTTAGAGGTCCCCTCCCCTCTGTTATATGTTTTTGTCCTCAAAGACTATGAGGGGATATGCTTAGCTATCATTTATTCCTTCAATAACACCTCAATAGTAGCATATTACTTAACTGAAAATGATGTAGTCTCTTCTTCTTCATCATCTTTTAAATATTATAGTTCTATAGTTCCTCTTCGTAGGCATACATATCTATGTAAATTCGGGTTTTCTATAGCTACTTTATGTACTATTTTTTTGAGTTCATGGGTTTATTGTTAATCTATTGGTTGAGAAATATCCCCTATGTCACTCATAAATTATTGTAATACATGGTCCTATGGTAAACTATAAACTCCAATAATTACCACCTCAATCTGCTCATCCCCTAATTCATATGGTAGAGGTGAAAGTGGGTCATATTTTATAACAAAAGGTTTTATGTAGACACTATTTATATATATGATAAAATTGAAATCTATACTATACTTTTAGATTATTTAATTTTTATATGCAAAATATACCAAGGACCATATTCCTAATTATTTTCTCATATGAAATAATGTGTCCTACCTCTTTTATTATATGTATGCCTTCTAGTGTGGATTTTGCATAGGCTCTTATAGACCGGTATTTCAATCCCATTAAATTAAGTCCCCATGACAAAGAATAGTATGCATGAGGTACATTGCTAAAACTAAGAGGAGTGATCCTTTGAAAAAATCATGTGCACCTTCTTTTATGTTATGGAGGTTCTTTATCTATTTTTCGTAGAGAGTATTACCTAAATCATACTTCATACTAGTGTAAATAATACAAAATGTAATATGAACACTCATTGAAGTTATTATTGAATCATGTTTGTTCATGTAGTACACCTTTCATGTGATTGATTTTGTGGCAAAGAACAATTTAGTGTCCTTAATTTTATGAATTGAGAGGACTCAAAGATTGAATCTTGTGCCTGTGAGTTAGGCTACCTTCCTTCAATATTATTTTTTTATTCCAATTATACTTAGGAGAACTATGCCCTTAATGCATCAATATAGTAACTTCTTTGATGCAGGAGCATCTACAATAGTTTCATGGAGGACTAGTTGAGATCATCAAACATATAATTCCAAATGATATTCTAGCATGAAAATTCAAATTCTTGTTTTCCCTCCAAATTCTTGTTTAGATTTCAAAAATTCACCTTGAGAGTAAATGTAATTATCAAAAGTGAAAAGTGAAAAGGTAAAAAAGTGATTGTTGGGATGTTGAGGAAATCAGGGAGAAATAGTTGAAACTATTTTCAACCTTAGTATATTTTTAAAGATTAAAAACAATATTTTGTTTTGCCTTAAGCCCAAATCAGGCGTAGAGGTTAGAGAGAAGTTCTTGAAAGGAGAAAAAGAAGAACTAATTTAAAGAAGAAGAAAAAAAGGATGAGAGGGACGTAGAGGAGAAGAAGGACAGAGAGGAAAGGTCCCCTCATTCAAGGAAAGAAGATAGAATGAAGAATAGAGAGGAGAAATAGTGAGGGAGGACCTCACTCAAGAGATGTTAAAGCTAATGGAGAAGGAGCAGATTTTGATGTAAAGACAAGAATGTGTGAAGGAGCAGATAAGGATTTGAAATCCATAGACATTGATATTGAATTTTAAGTCTTCCATTTGATCTAATAAATAATGAAGGTTTTTTTTCGATGATTATGTTATGAAATTCTGGTGACAGGCCTGTATATGTATGTGAATGTGTATGTGTTTGAATGGTTCTCTATAGAAAAATGAATGAATTAAGCCCTCTTATGCATATTTATATGTTATGGAAGGAAGAATAACCTCTTTGTAATTAATAACAGCTATTAGAATCAAGGATTAGATGAAAACCTTGCACCCCTATTGACTGTCATGAATACTCAGTGGAAAGAAACCAGATTTACCTTGTTGGATTGATCAGAGGTCTATCTTGGAAAAATTGGTAAATGAGAAAGTTTTATGACACTTAGACAGACCTAAAACAATATTTTATACCCTTTGAAAGATCTTATAACTCTCCGAGTTGAATTATTTGTGCTCTCAGCCTGTGTGGACAGAAAGTTAGGCCACAGTTGGAAAAATGGGTATATCTCGAGATTTACCTAATGAAAAGTTATGAAATTTTGTGTGTAGATGAAACATAAAGTTAATAATCCAATTCAAGTGTTTTCAGATGGAATTCAGAAATTTGGAAAAAATTATGGTCAAAATACAGACCCGTAGTTCTGGAACAGTTCAGAAAAATGTGTTCCCAGTCACTAAAAAGGACATAACTCCTAAAATATTAATCCATATGAATTGATTATTTTTGGAGAAGGTGTAGGGAATTAATAAAGACCCTATAAAATTGATTAGAACCCTTGAATTAGGGTAAAACACTCCTAGACACAATTAATATGCCCTCGGCCTGTGCAAGTTTGTAGAAAACCCTGAATTAGGGTCTTACCTTCAAAATGAGTTTAAATTCTTAAAAAATCTTGGAAGTTTTCAATATTAACCTTGAAGATGTTATAAAACTGTTGGAAGTGGTTTCAAGGTGTTACAATATGGAGAAATACGGAAAATAGTCAATTGCCAAGTGAATCCTAGGTGCATGTGAGATGAAGAGCATATGCCAATATAGGAAAAGTGGATTTCTCAAAAGAAGTGCACTAATAAGTGTCTGATTATCCTATAAGAAGGTAATGGGTATCTTGAATGATGATTTTTTTGATTAGGAAGTCTGTACTTTACTCTAGACAAGGAGTTTTGCACTAAAGGAGGGTTAATTAGAACAGGGCTTAAAGAAGAAAGTACAATTCTGTACAAAGTAACATTATGAGATTTTATAGTAAATTATATAAGGGATTAATGGGTATACATAAATGGTTTTACTTTCATGATTGAGTTAATCTAGAAAGAGTTATGGCCAATAAATAGAGAAAATAGGGCTAAAAGGAATGATTGAATTAAATAGACCTGTATAAGAAGTTAGCTCACAATTTGATGGTTACAGAGCAGTCTAAGGATAGTTTCATCATTTGGTATCAGATCTTGAAGCTCTTGGGAATTGGTAATTTGTTGATGGTTATGATTTCTAATGAGTTGTTACAGGATTTGGCAAGAGGATCAGCAGGACAAAGCGCTGGAAGACCCTGTGGAAGAAAGGTATGAGTAATCTTTGCTATTTGAGTTAAGTTTATTGTGTCAAGAAGTAAACAGGTGAAGAGGAGAAGAAGCCAAGGAAGGCTTAGTGAAGAGATAAGAGAAGATCCAAAGTAAGGGAGCAAGTGAATGCTCAGGAGGAAGATCCAAAGCAAGGTAAGCTTGGATTTGTGATTTGTGTTTGTTGAAGAGTTGTCTAAAGAATTGTTGCAGGATTGAGAAAAGGATCAAAAGACTAGGATGCAAAATTCCTAGGTGAGATCGAGGAGATTTTAAAAAGACCAGTCAAGGAGAAAAGGCTTGGGTGAAGATCTCAGAAATGGAAGCATTGTTGAAGGCATTACAGAGTAGCAAGGTACATGAGGGAACCAAGAAGAAAGCAAGCATCAAAGGTATGAACAGTTATATAATTGATAAAGAGATTGCTAATTTGAAGAGAGAGTTAACTAAGATTAAAGATGAATATGAGTCTTGGATGTAGATGGCTAAGCAAGCATGGGTATGGCCAATGAGGAAGAAGTTGAAGTGGCCAATAGATCTCTTAATGGAGAGGAGAAGAAGGCAAAATGAGATTGCCAAGAAGAGAGAAGCCCATAGAGGCAAGAAGATAAGAAGGTTGCCAAGTGAGCAACAAGAGGAAGAGATTGTGAAGAAGGTTCTCATTGTAGAGAACAAGAGAAGAGAAGAAAGAAAAGATGAAGTGCCAGGAAGAGCACTTGGAAAGATGAGAATGTCCATTAAGAGGACACTCATGGAGACATTATGGTCTCTTGTGTTTACATTTAATGCTATTTTTGCATGGGTAATTGCAGGTATGAGCAGCTTTGTGAAGGTCAAGAGAAAGGCCTTGAAGAATGAAGAGATTGGTGCAAGAGAAGACACCAAGTACACAAGTGAGTGTGTAGGAGAAAAGAAAAAGTTTGATGTTGTTGATAAGGAAGAAGAGATGGAAGATGAAGATGAATTCCATGATTCCATTGAATGCCAAGAAGAAGAAAGAGAATAGCCAAGCACAAAGGAAGAAAAAGATTGCTCCATGGATCAAGCTATCCAAGAAGTAAATGAAGTATTAAGACTTGATTTTGATTATTATTGTGAGCATGAAGATGTTAATACATAGGTTAGAAGAGGAAAGTGGAAGATGAAATCCTCACACAAAGCAGTCAATCATGGATACATAATGCCTAAGTCGATGGTGAAGCACACAAGCAAGCAACAAGTAAGCATGCAGGCAAGTTTACCTTGTAAGATTGATTTTTCTCATATTCCTAATATGAATGTAGATGTGCAAGAAAATAAAAGGACAAACAAGGTTGGTTTTACAATATTGTCAAAAGAGAATGGTTATAGGATGCCTAAATGGTTTGAGAAGACAAATGATGAGAAGAAGAAACAAGTATGGGTGCCTAAGAAGGCAAAGAGAGAAGATGTGAGTGTTGAAGCAACAACACTAAGAAGTCAATGGAAGAATATTGAAGGTGATTCTAGCAGCCAAGAGAATGAATGTAAGAAATAAAACTTCTCAAAGAATAATGAGATTGAGCATGAGGATACAAGGATGAAAAAGTAAGTCAATTACTTGCAATGAATGGGATAATGATTTGTTTGAATCATTTAATAATATTTTTATGGAAAATGAGGAATGGAAAGTAGATGTGTGGATTAAAATGCAGCAAGGAGAGAATTCCAAATTGATGGATGGTGAGGAAAGGAGAAACTATGCAGCAAAGCAATCAAGATGGCTTCAACCAGAGATTGAAGAAAGCAAGGAGACAGAAGGTAAGAATACTGCAATTGTAATTGATAAGTATATTGATGTTGATGAAGAAATTGGTTTATGTGAAGACAAGTTAAGAAAAGAAGAGATAAGAGGTAAAGGACAAGCAATCCTTTAGGCTGATAAGCCCAAGTTTGATGAAGAGAATAGTGAGATAGATGAGATCTCACTAAAGAAAGAGTTGAGAATGTTGGAGGAGTTGTTTGGTCATTCAAGAGAGATGAATGAAGGTACAAGCCATGGTGAAAACACCATTGGGAAGAGTGAAGCAAGAAAAGAGTAGAAGAGTGAAGAGGCAAAGGCAGTTTTGATCAAGGAACAAGAACATGGAGATAGCCAAGAGGCTTCATGGCCTAAAGATTTTGATTCTAAGGTGGCTTTGAATGTTTTGTATGCAGGTATGAAGATTGATAAAGTGAATGACATACATGAGTCATTGGAGAAGCTCATGAACCAAGAATAACAATGAGAAGATCTAGAAGGTATGTATGAAGATGAAGAAGTGTTGAAGTGGGAGATGGCAGCTGAGAAAGAGATGTGGAGAAAAACATACCAGAAGAGGAAGAAAAGCAAAATGAAGGACAAAGACTATTCCAAACAAAGACAAGCATTGGTATTGGCAACAAGAGCGTGGGATCCAGGTATAGAGTGAAGACTACAACATTGAGGAGCTATCTCATTTGAACTAAGGTTCAAATTGTTTCTAGAGGGAGAGTATGATGCAGGAGCATCTACAATAGTTTCATGGAGGACTAGTTGAGATCATCAAACATACAATTCCAAATGATATTCTAGCATGAAAATTCAAATTATTGTTTTCCCTCCAAATTCTTGTTTAGATTTAAAAAATTAACCTTGAGAGTAAATTTAATTATCAAAAGTGAAAAGTGAAAAGGTAAAAAGTGATTTTTGGGCTGTTGAGGAAATCAGGGAGAAATGGTTGAAACTATTTTCAACCTTAGTATATTGTTAAAGATTAAAAATAGTATTTTGTTTTGCCTTAAGCCCAAATTGGTCATAGAGGTTAGAGAGAAGTTATTGAAAAGAGAAAAATAATAATTCATTTAAATAATAAGAATAAAAGGATGAGAGGGACGTAGAGGAGAAGAAGGACAGAGAGGAAAGGTCCCCTCATTCAAGGAAAGAAGATAGAATGAAGAATAGAGAGGAGAAATAGTGAGGGAGGACTTCACTCAAGAGATGCTAAAGCTAATGGATAAGGAGCAGACAAGTATTTGAAATCCATAGACATTTATATTTAATTTTAAATCTTCCATTCGATCTAAGAAAGAATGAAGGTTTTGTTTCAAATGATTATATTATGAAATTCTGGTGACAGGCCTGTATATGTATGTGAATGTGTATGTGTTTGAATGGTTCTCTATAGAAAAATGAATGAATTAAGATCTCTTATGAATAGGTATATTTTATGGAAGGAATAATAACCAATTTTTAATTCATAACAGCTATTAGAATCAAGGATTAGATGAAAACCTTGCACCCCTGTTCACTGTCATGAATACTCAGTGGAAAGAAACTAGATTTACCTTGTTGGATTGATTAGAGGTCTATCCTAGAAAATTTGGTAAATGAGAAAGTTTTATTATACTTATACAGACCTCAAATAACAGGTTTGACCCTTTGAAACATCCTATAACTCTCCCAGTTGAATTATTTGTGCTCTTAGCCTGTGTGGACATAAAGTTAGGGCACAGTTGGAAAAATGTGTATATCTCAAGATTTACAAAATGAAAAGTTATGGAATTTTGTTTGCAGATGAAACATAGAGTTATGAATCAAATTACAGTGGTTTCAGATCTAATGGAGCAATGTGGAAAAAGTTATGGTCAAAATACAGACCTGTAGTTCCGGAACAGTTCAGAAAAATGTGTTTGCAGTCACTAAAAAGGACATAACTCCTAAAATATTAATCCAAATGACTTTATTATTTTTGTAAAATGTGTATGGAATTAATAAAGACCATATAAAATTTATTATAACCCTTGAAACATGGTAAAACACTCCCAGCCACAATTAATATGCCCTCGGCCTGTGCAAGTTTGTAGATAACCCTGAATTAGGGTCTGACCTTCAAAATGAGTTTAAATTCTTGAAAAATCTTGGAAGTTTTCAATATGAACCTATAATATTTTATCAAACTATTTGAAGTGGTGTCAAGGTGTTATAGTATGGAGAAATATGGAAAAAGTCAATTGCCAAGTGAATCCTAGGTGCATGTGAGATGAAGAGCATAGGCCAATATAGGAAAAGTGGATTTCTCCAAAGAAGTGCACTAATAAATATTTTATTATCCTATAATAAGGTAATGGGTATCTGTAATGATGATTTGTTTGATTATGAAGTCCGTACTTTACTCTGGACAAGGAGTTTTGCACTAAAGGAGGGCTAATTAGAACATGGCTTAAAGAAGAAAGTGCAATTCTATACAAAGTAACCTTATGAGATTTTCTAGTATGTTATAGAAGGGCTTAATGGATATCTATAAATGGTTTTAATTTAATTATTGAGTTAATATAGAAAGTTTTATGGCCAATAAACAGATAAAATAGGGCTAAAAGGAATGATTGAATTAAATAGGCATGTATAAGAAGTTAGCTCACAATTTGATGGTTACAGAGCAGTATATGGAGAGTTTCATCATTCTTGGATTAAAATAGGTGTAATCTGGTAGGGTTGATATATATTTGGATTCTTAAATCTATGATTGGGATACTTAGACGTCTAAATCCTAATCTATATATGTAAATAATATAATTTTGTCCCATGATTTTCTTGATTTATTTCCTATTTATTTGAGTATGGGGATCTAGATACACAAACTCTCCATGGTATGGGTATGGATAACCACATAGATATTTTAATCCCATCAAACACTCATATGATATTTCTAAGTTGCTTATTTGATTGAAAGAGGATGAGTCAAATGAGAGTTTCCTTGGGCCTTATTTGAGTGAATAAATTTTAAAATTGGAAAATAATAAAATTAGGCACAAGTCAGAGGCTACTACACCCACCATCAAGGTATTGGAAAAATTTGATTAAATATGAGGAAGGATGAGGAGGGAGTGAGTAGTGATGATAAGGCATTCATTATGGATGATGAAGTATGGTGATGGTCAATAATGGATTGATTAGGGATGAGGAGGTAGTGACTAAGGAAAATGTGGGGAAATGAAGTAGTGATTAAGGATGAAGAGTGAGTGTTTAACAATGATGAGGGATGGATAAGATCAATTAGAGAGTGATTTGGGATGATGAAGGATTAAGAGGGAGTGATTAGGGATGATAAAGGATAATGAAACAATCATTAGGGATGATGAGGGTAAATTAGGGAGTGATTAGGGATGATGTGTGAGTGATTATAGATTATGTGGGATGGTGAGTGAAATGATGGAGTGATTAGGTATGAGGGGGGAATTATGAGCAAGTAAAATTAACAAAAAGTGATTATTTGATGTGTGTAAGTAATTAATGTCACCGGTGTTGTCCAAATCACACCACTTTGGATTTAATTCAGAGTGAGTGGTTTGTAAGATTTAATTTTGAAAAACATATGACTTCTAGAAATACTAACAAGTAATATAGAAGGCATGAAAACCTAAAATATTACTAATGTTTACCAAACATGGACATTAATTACAAAAAATATTCCCTAAAATCCCTAGGTTCAATATTGAGACTCTTAAAATACATAATCACTAACTAGATTAGATTTTAAAAAGTTATCTCTCACATCATAAGGCATGCAGTTATGAAACTGACTCTATCAGATGTATAGAGACCCTAATTTCTTATATTTACTAATATATATTTAAATATAACAATAAAATTATAAAATTATAATTAACATTTCATTTATTAAATCAAATACCCCTTTCAATAGATATTTCATACCTTTTTTTGTGTAATGTGATTGTGATGTATAGGCGATATAATGCATACATGTTATGTTCACTAAATAGAATTCATAAACATTTAGGTTCGATATTCATGAGCCTTGTTTGAAAGAATGTGTATTCATTATGGGTAATATGCATACACATAATATATATAATGTGTTCATGCTATGAACATTATATATACACATAATTTCTATAATGTGTACATGTTACAGTAAATATCCACAAAATTTTCCTAAAAATCTATTCATTTACCCTTATCATTCATTTTAAATATAACCACAACTTGAAAACTTGGTATTATGTACTCCTTTGGTACTAATGCTTCTATCCCATATACTAATTAAAATCGAAAGTAGATAATGTTTTATAAATAATGTGATATGGCCATAATACTATCGATATCTTAATATCCAAATCTACAATATTTATTTTATATACTTTTGTCAATACTTTATCTAATACTTTGTTTGCTTCAAAAATACTATTTTCTTGAGTGTTTTAAAGATTAATCTTTTATGTTGGATCAAAAAGTTATTAAGCAATTATATAAATTTATTGTTGATGAAATGCTTACCATGATCACTCATTATGCTTAATGGGCATCCAAACCATGTGATTATGTTTTCATAAAGAAAATTTATGGTAGTCTTGGCTATAAAATCGTTTATGTATATAGATTTTTCCCATATTTTAGAGTATTTTGTGGTTGTAATAATGAATCTAATAATTATTTTCTTGTCACAAGTTTAATTGGACCAACTAAATCAATTGTTTAATGGGGCGAGTGATAACACTTGGTGAAGTGGAATATCATCTATGGTATATGGTTTACCCACTATTTTACATATGCCACAACTTATTTCATATTGATTCATATAATTTAAGAGCATTGGAGACCATATCCCTATAATTATTGTTTCCTTACATGTACTCTCTCTATATTTGTGTCCTCCTACAAATACATCATGGGTATATCATAATATCCTATTACACTCATGTATTAATTCTACTCTCCACAACACTTCATATCTTTCTTTATTATACAATACTCCTTCAATGAGTGAAAATGATAAATATTGGATCATTAACATTTTTATTTGTAATTGGTTATACTCCTATAGAAACTCTTTGTTGGATATAAATTGTGCAATATTTTCTATTTCTATGTATTTGGGATTATTTCCACATAAAAGAGGTGAGCTTTGGGAAACACATCCTAAATTGGTCCCATTTCTTCAATTGTAGTTATTCTAGATAGATAATCAAGCCTATTATTTATTTTTCTAGGATTTAACTTAATTTTAATGCGAAATTCTCAGAATAACATCAACTAGTAGGAAAATTTACCTTATATAATTGGTTTTTAATCAAATATTTAAGTATCTCATGATCTGTAAATAATATAAATGGGGTTAGAAAAATTAATGTGTAATTTTATACATCACATACACCATATCTATTTAATTTCATTATGTGGTAGAGTAATTCCTTTCCACATATACAAGTTTCTTACGTACAAATAAAACTGGGTGATCTATGTTTTGATGGGGTTGTGTCAACATTATTGTATGTTAGATGCATGTAAACAAAAATGTAAGGGTATATTCTAATTAAGTAACACAAGACTTGAGGCATATATAATCTTATTTTTCAACTTGTCAAAGTATTTATGACACTATTTTGACCAATATGGGGGTTGTCTATGTCACTTCTTTAGTAAGTCTTCTATTGGTGTACTTATTGATTCATATTTTTTTATGAACCCACGGTGATATCTAGTATTACACCAGTATTATATTGACCTCTTTTCATGTCATGGGAGGTGATAGGTTTATGATAATTACATTTTTCAATAGAACTACCATCAATATTTCTTTGCATGTTATATGTCCTATTAAATTACTAAATGTTGTGGAATTTTTTTTTGAAGTAAGAGAAATGTTAAATTGTCAACATCTTTAGAGTATCACTTGTAGTGCCTATAAATGGAATTTAATTAATATATACACCATACAATAATAAAAATAAATTTATAATAATTCATGTATAAAATATATGAATGCATTCATCATTATGCAACTAGGCACTACTGATGCATTTTGAAATATAAAATTAATAATAGTATATGTAAAGGATCCCTAATCCATGGAAAATGTAGTTTTTGGTTGATCCTTAGGCATTAATCATACCTGGTCATACCTAGATAATCTATTGGTGTAGTAATAGATCTATCTTCATACAACACTTTATAATATCTCTTTGATAAATGGTGTTTAGAAGGGGATATGTAAACATGATTTATTTATTTCTCTATTGTCAATGTAGATGTGTATTTCTCTATTTTTCTTATTTTGAGTCACCATTCAACTTATCCATTATATGTCTCTACATGGGTTATCGTACAACCATGTATTATCTTACCAACTAATTTTTTACATTCACCTTAATATTGGAATTCAACCTATATGGTCATTTCTGAAAAGAAATTATATCCTCTTTTAGTTGGATTTTCATAGTCACAACTTCATATTTTATTCCTTTTATCTATATTAAATTTCTTAGGAATAAGTCTTCATATTCCCTTAGTAACTCTAATATATTTTATAGTTATTTTTCCCAAAATTTTCCTTCTTTTTTAAATTTAGGATTGCCCTCTAAAGTAATATTCTCCTCTCTGATTTTGAGCATTTGGTATAAATATTGTGTTTTATCTTCTACGATATTCAGGAGTTGTTGATCTCCTTCCTCAATTTCTAGTTTTATGTTTTCTAGTTTTTCCTCATCTTCCTCTTTTTTTAAAATTTTTTATGCAATGCATCATACTCTCAAATTATTTTACTTTATTATTCCTTTCTGCATATTTTGGTAACTCTCTTGTGATTATATCAATTGGTTCCCATCTCATACATATGGATTAACAATATTTTTTCTTAACTAATTTTGGTAAATTATTGTTTTGTGGTGATCTTTAGTGAATAGGAATGTTTTTATCTTCTACAATGCTCAATAGATCTTAATATCCACATCCAAAAATTTGAAACCATTTTAAATTTAACAATGCTAGGTATCTTGTATCATACATATCAATCACTTTAAAATATACTTTTATTTTTACCGCTAATAATTAACTTTAACATCTCTTAAAATGTGAATTGGAAAGTGTGGTGTTTCATCAAACATTGTAATATCATATGTTATGACATGTAGTTGTGTTTGATCGAGTACTTCCCATGTGTTGCATGGTAACACACTTGTATATGTCCTAAGATCCAACAATCTCCTTCTTACCTCATGACCATATATTTTATAATTTAGTATAATTGAAGTTTTCTTCCACTTCTTATTCATTCTCAATACATTAATTTTAGTATTATTTTTCATTTTATAAATCCTCTATACTCTATGTCATCTCTATTACTTGTTATAATATTTACAAAACTAGAATAATTCAGTTACCAGATCTTGATTCTTAATTAATTTCATCAATATTTTTAAATGTGCAATGTCATTCTCATCAAAATAGGTCAATTTCAGTTGATCCTTGTCATTTTTTTCTTGGTATTATATTTCTAATTTTCTCCACTATGTAGTCTTATTCATGTATATCAGAGTTTTCCCTATCGATATATGGTCCTAGTTCATCTTTTAAAATAGTAGTTATTTATTTTATTTCCCTTATTTTAATTTCAATATGAGTAGTTACCACCACTCAAGGTTATGAATCAACATTGAAAATATAGAAAGCCTTATTTTAAAACCTCTCTTTATGTTTTTTATCCTATCCTAAACTTTATTTGATTATATAAAAAATATATGTGAGTTCCGATTTTCATTATTCCCAGTCATTATAAGCCTTTGTCTCGTAAACCTAGGGATGTTTTTTGTTGTTGTTTTAAAACTAAAGATCCTACAATAACTAGATTTTGGTATTTTGACTGATGAAGATATTACCAACAATAATGAGTGTAATATACATAAATTAAATAAGTTTTATCATTTTAACATAATTATAGGTTTCACAGAAATCCATAAAAATCCTCATCAATGAAAGACAAACCATAAGTGATCCAATTTAAATTATTATAATCAAGGTTGTATTAGAGATCACTAGGTACATCATGTCTTGTTTTAACACAATATAGGAAATATCATCAATAAGGATAGAATATCTAAATGTTTGTAGCACCAACAAACTTAGCTTAAATATGGATTATGGTTATCAAATCAATAGTGCAAGAATAAACTTCTTCATTTGGGGTAATACATAATGGTTAATTGGTTTCAACTAACTGGAATCAATAATTTCTTACATCTAGCTCTAAGATTTAACCATCTCTCTCAGCAACCCAAGAATATGAGCTTAATAATTACATAAGGTATGAGACTTATCCCCATCTCCCAAAATCCTAGTGGAGATATATTACATTTTTTCACCTAGGGAATATCACCAATATACTTCACACATGCAAGTTTATAAGAGGAGGAATGCGTGCAAAGTCATCCAGACATGCATATATTATTGCCAGTAAATTTATTTTACTTCTCCTTCACACATTAAAGTATTACACAAGGAAGAAAATAATAAATTTGAAAAATAAGAATCACACCAATATAAGTGCACATAATAAATTAGTCATATGATCAATTTATTCTCTTTCATGCATCATAACAATATAAAAAGAGGAAAAAAATTCAAGCAAACATCCACCATGCATTAGAATTTAAAATAACCAAGAAAACACATTAAATAAATATCATAAAGAAAACAACCAAATGAATAAATCATATTAATTTATAGGTGTCCTTTCTTATATTAAAGTGATTGGATCAACTAATCACACTTCACAACTTCTTATTTACCCACAATTAACATGCATGATTTCATATTAAACAATCAAGCGGTAAGAGAAATAGTACATGGAATACATTCCCATAGGATCCTTACGTATAATCAATTGATGGCCCAATGACTCATCAAGATCAACATAAACATAAACAATTATAATAGTTGTCACACACTCAAGATCAACATAAACATGCACAATCATGACAAGTTTTCACTTAAAATAAAATAGCAAAAGTAGATAAACAATAAGATACACACAAAAGGATACATCATAGTGGAAACCACACTAATTCATAATAAAAAATTTATTACACATTTGCTGGATCAACAAATAATATTTAAAGAATCAACCTCAACATCAACAGAAATTAAATCACATTATAGTGTTCTACCAAGCTTTATATAATCATGTTCACATCAAGATGTCACACTTATGTCATTATTATTCCTAATTGGTGTTTTTCGATAGTTATCTCATGCCAAAAGGTCCTATAGTTAGAGTTGTGTCAAAATAAAACAAAGATAATATTATTCATTGTTTTGAATTTTCTTATATTTATTGTTAAATCAAATTTACTCCATTTTTTATTATAAAAATATAGAAAATCAATCAATCACCATCAAAACCATTTAAAAATATATTATTCATAGTTATTTCAAATTTGAATGCTTAATCAAGCATTCAATAATTGATGTCTACACTAAAATATTAAACAATAAGGGAATAGAGAAAAACATAGATTGATTGTTAACCAACAATAGTGTTACATATTGTAATTTGTTTTAAGTGTAACCCACAATAAAAGTCACAAACCTTGGCTTAGTTTTCATTGCAAGGTGTCACCGGATCACTCAAATGGGAAACGGAATATTGTACCACATTTTAAGCTCTTTTTATTATCACAATAAGAATATCAACTCCCATTTCTTTTTTTGTGGTTGGGGGGGAAGGGTAGGAGGGGTTCACATATAAATGATGTTAATTTCATTAATTTAACCAATAAAAGAAAAGGATATAAGAATTATCCCATACATTCACATTTTCCTCAAATGAAATCAACCCACCTAAGCCACTAAATGTTAATTTATGCTCTATCAACACCCTAAAATGTTCCATCATCAATGCACAATCAATGGAAACGTTTCCAAAATTCTCCATATTAAAATTGATTCACAGTGAAAAATACACAAGGGTAGTTTAACATTAAGTGAATATCTACACTTATCCATGAATTATTGTCACACTTTTTCCATTTCAAGGAGTTCTAGTGACAAATTTAAGTCTACCATCAACAAATGAGGGTCTATCGTGCATTTAAAAGATTTTCAAAACAACATTTTATCATTTTCATAACTCAACTTGGGACCATACATACAAAAGTATGGCTATAGAATTGGGCCCATAAAATCTCTTCATACATTTTCCCATCTTCCATTGTAGATGTCTCTAATTTACACTTATATTACGAGGTTATGGAGTGGAAATTTTTTAATGAGGATTTAGTTAGACTTGTGTTGTCCATAATGCTAGACTAGTTGCTAAATTGTATTATCATAAGCACTATATTCATAGAAATTGAGACTTATCCATGTTAACTATAGAAACCTATGATGAACAAAAGGAGATAAAAATGACATTGAGGTCAATAGAGAAGTATTTATAATAATAAGGTTGTTGTGATTAAGCAGCCCATGGTAGCATCAATCACGATTTAAAAAGATAATCTAAGAGCTAAAAATTCACTGTGACCTACACCATGATGTGAAAACACATACGATCACATTCAACTTTGGGGTCTACTCATAATTAGTTCCAAATGACTTAAATCGTACTATGAATGGAAAAAATAACACATAACCCTCCAATGGTCTATTTATTATTTTTTTGGGTCCCTATTTACATAGTCAAGATCTAAGGTTCTACTGGTGTCTAACTATTATTTCAAAAGATTCATCAAGACTACTTGTTTGTGAACAATCATTCAAGTTTTCATGTTGAGCTGTATAGGTTATTGTGGACAATATTAAAAGAGCCTCATCATAACCATTCAATATTTTAAACATTGAACCCATGGTTGCACATATATTTATGTCTAATTTCTGCCAAAGGTCAATAGAATTTAACCCTACTCTGATACCAATGTATATCACCCTCTTGCACTACTCCAAAAATAAACTACAATTTTATTCTATTTTAATTAACATTAATCATGCTCATAGAAAGTGAATTAACCTATATTCAACAATACATCCCAAAAATTTTAAACTAATTAGCAATAATTTGTGTTCATCCATAATTGATTCTATCAGATTAATAGGGATAAGTTACCGAGATAACTTAATTTATTTCATATATGTTAGGGTATGATCTAAGAATTTATGGGTTATGATCCCACTTGAGATGAATTATCTTAATTAGGTCACGGTTATATTATTATATAACCACATTTAACCTTGACCCTTAATTAATGCTTTCAATTTGATCATACATGAGATATATTTACAATCGCAATACATGATCGTTATAGTACATCAAGATCTCAGACCACCTTATTGTATATGAACAAGTCTTTGAAGTCTCATTATAAATTAATATTACCTTAATATATACTTATCTATATAAAATAAAAAATTGATCATTACAAACTTCATATTTATTGCCCACAATCTAAAGTTCCTCTAATTCGTAAATTTAATTGCTTGATAATAATACCATATTCCATCACCTCTAACCTCTATCTAATTCTTTAAAAATTTAACCACATATATAAATTATAGCTATTTTTAAATATATTTCATATAAATATAACCACTTTTTATATTATTATATTCATTTTACAAGTTCTAAACAAATATCATATCTTTATTACAGATTCACATGACTCACATGAACTAATGTTCTCTCTCTATCTCCCTAACATACTAATCAATAAATAGCGGCCACCTGCATTATACATATTTTAATCATTCTATGGCGGCTACGTCCATGAGATTACATTATTTGTGGTATGAATTAGAATATGTTTATAACGAACTCTTTATAATGAACACACTATTAATGAAGATATTGAATTAAATATTCAAAAGGACTAACACTAAACATGTTGGCAGCTGAGCTGGGGGATAATAAAAAATAAGTCTTAAACAATCGATTTTGCAATCTATCGCCAGACCCTGTTGTGTTCTGACAGCCCGAGAACGTCTCATGCTTTGACCTTCTACGGGTTTTGTATGAAGGGTAAGCTTATTCTGCACACACAAATTTATTGATTTTGAAATCAATTATTTTTTTAATATTTAATTTTTTTTAATATAAATTTTATGATTCATAAAAAAAACTATAAATTTCATAAAATTTCAAATCCATAAAAGCCTCATATATTCTAACATACTGAAAGCCTCTCACAGTACTGATATTCTAACATAATGAAAGCCTCTCACAGTACTCATGTGATTCTCTTTTCTACGGCTGATCGACGTGCACAGGAATTCTTCATAATGATTTAGGAGTTTTATTATTAAAACATTGGCTTACATAGCCCATTTAAACTACTTTTTAACTCTACTGAGGCATATCTTAAGGATTGCATTTAATTGTTCCACGGTTAATTGTCAATGGAACACAACTATTTCCCAATTGATTGTCTACTTGTTTATCTTAAATTAATGAAGGGAGTCTGTCAAATGATAGGAAAATTGCAGCATTAAAATTTAATTTTATTTATCGTTATCCAAACAATCATTTTCATGAGAGAATAAAATTGCATTTTCTCTTTCAATTTATGTAAGCTTATAATAAAAGCCAAAAGTAATTTGTCCATGTTGAATTTAGATAAATATTACAAATTTACGTTCTTCTCAAGCATCCGTTCCCTCACACCAATGTGTGATAAATTTGAGAAAAAATCAAAACCATAGTTAGGTAGCCAGACCGCTATTAATAGATTTTCTAAACAACTCTAATTATTTTCCACTATTTGACCACATATGACATGGTTAAATTTAATTACTTCTTCAACAGTGTACATATGACATGGTTAAGTTTAATTCACTCTTATGCATAAGATAAAGGTTGATGAAAATATAGAAATAAGGTAATATATCTTTTTCTCATTTAGTTAACCATCCCAAAGTAATATTTAATGAAAAAGTCCTTTAACTTTTTTTTTTTTTGTTGGGGGTCATCTAAACATCCAGTGAAGGCTAATATATAAAGCTATTATAAATATTAATATTAGATCTAATACATATATTCTTCTCTATTACAGGAGCTGAATGCTTTGGATTGAGGTAGAAGATTCACATCTAGGTTCTTCTTTATATTAGAGTAAGCTTGTTTAACTCACATTAGTCTCACTTTCTCTGCTTTACTAGCCTCGACTATATTAATAAACTGAGCACAGAATTATGCATAAGCTTTTAACACAACATGTAAATATATAACTAGGTCGGTTATATTTTATTTCTTTCCCAATAAAACTTACTTTGTTATCTAAGTAAAAAGAGGCTGAATACAAACAATGAATGGAATTTGATAGACCTGAAATTTAAATTTAATTATTTCTCTTATTTATTTATTAAAAAAATTAAATTATGTTCCTTGTCTTATTATTTTGCAATAGTCGTAGATTAATTAATCCATTCATTAACCATTTTAAATTTTATAATCATTCAAAATGAATATAACATAACTTTATGAGCTATAACATATATTAATTTTTAAATATTTATATCATTAAAATTTTTACTCTTTTATAAAACGAAGTATTAAAAAAAAAGACAAATATGATATATATTTAATTATTGAAATTTATCTCTTATTTATTAAACCCAAAATAATCATATTATAATATAATATTGACTATGATATGATTTTGTATTATGATTTACCCAACCACCCTTACAACCTTTACACATAATCCATAAGATGAAACTAAGAGATCTCATCTCCATACTCAATCCATTAAAATGAATTTAGAATCATCAAATCCACTTAACTCGCTACAACAAACTACCATCAATATCTTCCTTATTCCAAGAATAAATGACGACGATCCTTAATTCAAAAAACACCCTACAACTTTGTATTCTCTATTATTTATTTTTCTTCACCTTTCTCAAATCGATTCATCCCCCTCTTTTGAATGGCTTTCTTCTCCTTTAAATCCAAAAATTCATACCTTTCTCACCAAAGATTTGCCTCGATTTGTAGTTCCATGACATGTTTTTCTTGTCGTTTAACACCCACAAAATATATATATATATATATATATATATATATATAAATAAAAAACAAAGTCTTTTGTTTGATCATGTCAGTCTAAAGAAATAAATATAGGTGGTTACTCATTAATGTTTCTCCACCCACTTGTGACTCGAATGCCCTTTTAAACTTAATCCATTGTGTTTTCATTAAATTTATATTTGCTTCTTGTGACTGCAATCATGTGGCTTTTGATTTCCTCTTTTCTTACTCATTTTCTATATTTATCCTTCTAATGGATATAACTTTTATTTTTCCTAATAAAATTTCATATGGCCTTCTTCTAGATTATGCAATCATTATCTTTATTTTTATGTCACGTGCCTCTTTTTATTTTATTATCTTTTTCATTGTTATTTGATAGAGTAAATAATAACTTATATTAAAATATAATGTATCTATTTGTATTTGAGTCATCTAATCATAAGATTGTCAAGCATTCAAGAAATCAAAGAGTCATTTTATTTATTCTATACAAGGTGTCTATCATCATTAATATGATTGATAGGGTCCATTATATGTTGTTATATTTTACTAGAGGTCTTATTGTATTGTGTTGATTTAGATGGCAATTTTGTAAGGTGTCTATTATTATTGATATGATTTTTAGGGTCCATTATATATTATTATAATTTACTATAAGTATTATTGTACTTTGTCAATTCAGATGACAACCTGATGCATTCAATACAAATCCTTATCAACTTATCTCATTATTAATATATAAATAAAATCACAACCTATTCAAAAATTCTGTGTCCTACATATACACTAAACTCATCATTATATCTCTATAGTTGAAATAGATATAAATAAAATCACATTAGAAAAATGCTTAATGATTATAATTATAATAAATATCTCTTATTCCATGATATAATAAACAATAATCAATGTTACATAAAACAAATCATGATCCTTTATCATAGTTTGACAAATCCATTAATGGGTCCAACCCTAATTAATAATTAATCATGTAACTAAGCCAAGGTGAGATGAAGTGGGGCATTAAAATGTTGACCACATATCAGTAAACATTTCTAATATGATATGTTTAGATCCTCAAGGGAAAATAATTGAAGTGTGTCCTACTTATTACTACTAGGAAAATAGGTGTAGTATCATCATGTAACTAATATAATAAGAATATAGTATTACCCGTTTCAAGGTTTGTGGTATCCTGCATACCACCCATCTCAAAAATAAAATGAATACATGTACCATATGTAAAATATTCAATCATAAGATGGAGTAATAGTTTAAAACTCATTTAAAATATATTTTGATATAATATAGAAATATATCATCATTAAAGCTCATATATTCAACTCAAGATAGTATGAGCATTTAGAGTCTAACTTATGTAAGTAAACATATCATCATGAAATTGTATATGCAACTCAGGATAGTCTAAGATATGGATGTATCATATCATATTGAAAGCATAAATTTGAATCAAGAGAGTTTGACCAATGGAAGCATTATATAATCATTAAAAACATATGTAGATTAAGCAAATGAGACATATGTAATTCTAAACCACATACACAATACATAAATATTAAATTGCATCTCTATTAAGTAACTAAAAACATATATTCTTGGGCATGAGTAGTGAAAGATAAGATGTGGGTTCCCTTTTAAGGACAATAATTACCTATATAAGTATGGTAAATTGATTAGTCCCTTAGAGGGATAATATGATAAGTGTAAGTATATAAAATGAGTGGCCTCAATATAGGCAAATGTAATCAATATAAATACAAGAGTAGAGGATTTTATAAGAGAGGAAAATAATAATCAATATAATTATGAGTAATAATATGCCACTATGTAGACCAAAATATATTATTCAAGCATGGAAATGGAATTCCCTAATATAAGTAATATATTATTCATGTAGACATAAATGATAGTATGGCCCAATGTAAATAAGATGAAGGTAAAGAAAAATGGCAAGGATTCACCCATAAATACACATTATAGAATATATAAAAACTTAGGAAATTCATTCCTCGAGTGAAAATATATAAGCAAAGATGAGCAATAATAGTATGCCCAATAGGTACATGGTAGGTGTTGACTATTTTTGCCTCAAGTCAAAATAGGTCAACCCCATATACATCAAAACTTATATATGGATCTATTAGGGATCTTAGAGGATGTAACAGGATGTATCATGGTCTTAAAAATGTTATCCAATGTCTCATTAGATTTTCCATGTCCACCTTTTAGTCATTTATGTCTTATGTCATCCTTAAGGCCACTATTTGAGCCATTTATGAAATTTGTATGGTTTCCTTTGCTAGAGAAGTGTTGTAAATGTTTCTAAATATCCCCTATGCCATCTTATTATCAATCATGTCAATACTAACTAAAAATATTTTAGGTATTACATTGAAATCAAGAAAAGAGTTTAAAAAGTGAGAATCTGGGTAGTTGTACAGCCTATGCAAGTGTTTTAGCACACATGGAAGGTTCTGAAAAACTCTTCAAGTTTCCTAAGTTAACGTATATGTTTGATCTACTTTTGAGGTCTCAAAAATGGATTAAAACCTTTTTTATCCTTCATCTCTCTTCTTGACATGCAAAATTGGTCAATAGGTTTTCTCATGGCACATCCAGTATGAGAATAATTGGGTCTAGTTCCTCTAAGAATGTTAATACACATAGTCTACTAAAATTTTATGGTAGGATTTCAATGATTGAATGGTTATGCTTTATTAACCATTGTTTATGAGTTCACTACTTCTTTTTGCATGCTTATCCGCACACCCTGAAGGTTTTGTTTCTATTTGCATTGGTATGCAAAAATAAATTAATGAAAGTGCATCTATAAGACATGGAAATCCTTATCTCATGGTTTCCATATTTTATTGCTTGTGTGTAAGTGATTGAATGAGCAAAACATCTCAGTTTGTTAGGTATGGGATCCATTTCTATGTGCATGCATGTTCATCAACTATAGAAATTTTCCTTTCCTGTAGTGGTTTAAAGTAAAGGTTATATGTCATGTTCATTCCTTTTATATAATAATGGTCACTTCTCCTTCCAAGACCAGTCTCAAAGGCTAACATGCATGAAGTTACAATCAAGAAAGGCCAATATAATCAATTCCCTACATGTATTCACCTATAGTCAAGTGTATGAAAGTTTTGAGAATAATCATGGAGATGTAATAAGGAGTTTCAAGAGGTTGAACACACTCTTAGAACATGAGAAACCAATATAAAATATTCAAATGATATATAATATACAATGAACACCAATTTAAACTTTATACACAATCATGTATCATTGATGGACACCTAGAGGCTCCCCATAAGACACTAATCATGTTACAATGAGAACATTATAACTTCTTTGAATTTATTAAAGGTTTAAAATATCAATTTGAATACTGGTATAAGGTATATAATGTATTATAGTACCATAAACTATGAATATTGTCCATATCTCACCTTCACTACCATGTGTCTTGCATATGCACCTACAGGTGGCTCCAACAGAGGCTTGAGGGTGTTGCATGGAGGCATTTAAACATGTTTAAGACCTTAATAGAGGTTTGAGAAGTTTAGTATTGTCATATGAATCATGTTCATAATTGTATAAAGTGAGTTTAGGGACATGTTACCTTAAACCCTCTAAAATAGGGAGCATGCCTTGCTTTTGATACTTTGATGGTAGGATGTATTTAGTCCTACACAATCCTAAGTGTTTCATCATAGAGTGAAGACGTAAGAGTGAGACCTTAACTAAATAAAGTGATTGTATGATCCCAATAAGTGATGTAGATAAGGCCTTCAGTCTTGAAATTCTTTCACTATAGGTTCTCAGTGTTCTCTATAGTGTGTTGAATCTCAAGTGACCTCATAGCCCAAGGTAGAATGATAGAAGCATATCTCCATGGAAAGTGACCCTATTACGGTAAGAAGGACACTTACAGATCAAAGAGTATTTAAATGTGTTTAAGTATAGGGTCTTGACCTATATCATCATCTACAAGTGTATGCCTGCCCTAAAATAGGTAACCTGCAATCTGATTGTAGGTACCTATAAGCTCATAATATGAACCTAGAGGCGGAAAACCTACAAACATAATACCTTACAAGTTGGATAGGATTCCAAGGACTTAAAATATATCCTAGGTTGTGTAATATAGGGTCAAAAATTTGAAATGCAACCTATAGGATCTCTTTTTCTCTCAAAATAGATGTCTATAGTTTGATTGTATAGTGACAATGCAAGTTGAACACAACAGTTTGTGTGTTGGTCTAAACTTAAGGTATAGTATATATAATTTCAATAATGATATGAGTTAATTATTTTAAACAAGGCCTTAGGGAAATGATTCCAAGTCTAATACTACAAAGTACACCTATAGGCATGACATTTTCTAAATAAGATCACTTAATACATAGTCTACTAGTCTTTTCTAGTCAAGTAAAGGTGAGTACAGTTTGAGTTAGTAAAGAAGGTTGGGTGTTATAAATTATGAGAATAAATTGACAATTATTATGATCATGTAAAATCATTATCATTATAAGGAATCATGGTAATATCCATCTTTAAGGTACACCTACAGTCAATATACAAAAATCCTGCATATTCATCAATTATAGGACTCTATCTTGGGAAGTTGGATTGTTGATGACCTTCTAGATGTATAAAATCTATGAAAATTAGTGGATATAATCTACATGACACAAACATACCACTTATAACATTAAATTAACTAATAATATAAGGGAAGTGCCCTCTATTATGTCTTAGATAAAGGGCACTCCTAGGGAGTAAGGTCTACAAACAAGATGTGAGAATTATGAGAGGAAGACGCATATAATATTAGAAAATTAAAATAAGGGTAGGAGTCTTGTTTAACATATAAAAACATGTAAAATAATCCACAATCATAACAAACATTTTAGAGGTGGTTGTGATAAACAAATCAAAAACTAAGCTTACTTGGCCTAGACTAGGCCTAAAGCCCTAAGGAAGGTGTAATCTAATTTATAGAATTAAAGGAACCTTAAAATACATTGAAAAATATTAATATGGAGATATTAAGTGTGTGAAATACATTAAGTTGTTGAGATTAATCATAGTTTGACTAAACATGACCTTTTTCACCTTATGCTTGGCATAGAATGCAAGAAAAAGCTCGAGAACCCATCTTAAGAAGCTCACACTAGTACAAACATTTAGCATGGGGACCTAAAGATTTGAGATATGTTGAATGGGGTCCTAGAAAATATTCTAGTGGATTTGTTCATAGATTTTACATCAGACTTTTATGAACAAATGCTAAGGGTCAAAACCACAAAAAAACCCTCCAAATCCATTACTCATGAGCTGATGGGAAAATGAAAAGATGGAAATGCAAAAAAGAGTGATAGTTTGTCTAGGTAAATGATTTAGGCTTATAGATAACTTGAAAAAGATCTTTCCCAACATATTGGATTATACCCTACCTATACAGATTGGGTACAAAACATGTTTCCTTGATAGATTTATGTTTTTGCAAATTAAGAAGAGAGTTAAAGGATGGTAATCACTTTGGGAGATAAAATGGGACCTAATATAGCTCCTCATTCTAATTTATTTCTTTAAAAAATTACACAAGTACCTCTTCTAGCTTCTTCACTTTAGGTAGTCTAAGATGACATAATGAATGGAAGGTGATCATTAAGTGAGAAGTTAATAAATCTAATTGGGATGCCTTTTATGTTCTTATTAATGGATTTAGGGATAGGATGGATCTTGATAGGTTTCATACTCCATACCCTTCCTTTTCTAAGTGTGTGAAGTGATGCATGGTGAGGTCTAATGATAATCTTTTATCCTTACTTCTCTTTATCCTTTCATGTTTAGTGAAAGAAGTTTTCATTCTAATATGTCATATGGAATTTGGTTAGTGTGTTTGTCTCTCTTCAAGTGTGAAATTATCCTTATAGTCTTAAATATGACATGTGTTCTACTGACCTTTATTAGTCTTACACATATCCCCTTCATATTGAAATATTATGTTATAACAACTTATAACTTTGAACCTAGTGTTGTAGGTCTTGTTTCTTAGTTCAATAAGTATGATAGAATATTTGAGATACTTATTGTGTATCACCCCTTATAATATATTTTTTCATCTATGATTCTACCCCTTTTCCCATAAACAATCAATTAGTATATGTGAGAAGCACTTAAATGTCAATTTTTGGAGCTAGCCCTTAAACCTAGAGGTATACCTATAATTTAGGCAACCCATAGGCCTAGAGGTGTTCCAATGTTGCCCAAATATTGTATGATTTTAATTTTAGGTTACAATAGACTTGGTATAGGTTGCCTTGCCCCATGAGACCACCTGATATTTTTGTGTTCCCTACACACTTGAGAGATATTGACATAGACATAGCCATCATGCTATAATCCATAGGTGGTTTCATTTTACCTGAGGCATATGACCTTACCATTAGAGCTAAGAATCATCTCATTCAAGAATGAAAGTCTCATCCAAGAGTTTATATGCCTCTACTACCAAATTTTTTTGTTGATAACCCAAATGTTTTCTAAGTTCCTAATACTAACACCAAGCTAAGCTTTGCTCCTATGAAGGTAGAAGAAATAACTAATTGGAAGGCAAGATATCATGCCCTAGAGGATCAAACTAGGAAACATAATGTTCAAAAATGTTTTCATCAAAACCTTTACCCCTATCATTAGTAATATGGTTAATAATATGGTAAAGGGTGAGGTTAAGGGTAGCCTAATTTTAATAGGCCTTACCAATGCATAAATCATACGTCAAAATCAAATAGAAGAGAAATGGTACCAGTGCATAACAACCTCATCTAAGGAGAAGAGTGGAAACAAGGATAATTCATCAATGTAAATAAAGGTGGAGAGTAAGATCTAGTTCCTCAAGGAAGAGTCACTCCCCTACTATCAATTGAAGGGTGACAACCTCAAGGAGTAAGTTTCACCAACTTCTTAGTTGAAGACACTTTTGTGATTAACCAAGGAAATAAGTTGTAGAAAACATAGATATAAGAGAAATTATCTATGGGATTCTAATGGTGTGCCTACAAGTTCATCTAATCCTCCTATAAGGCAATAAAGCATGAATGCAAACATGACAGTTCCTACAAATGCTACACCTTCTTTAAGATAAAATGTTGGAAGGCCTATTCAAAGTAATTAAATACCCCAAGTTTCAAGAAATTATTTACCTCCAAGTAGTTAATAAAAATTAATTACATGTACTCTAAACATTTTATATTTATTGAAAAGTGCTCAGGCATATATTTTCCTCTAGGATGTCCTTCATATGCCTGGCCAAAAATAACTCTTTCAAAAATAATTGTACACTATCCATGATAGTCCTCAATCATCAATCATTGGTCATGGTAATGTATATCTTACTAATGCCTATAATAATATTGTATCCATTTTGAAGGTTAGACATTGATCCCTATGTAGAAGCAAGTTTCAATCTCAATTGTGTTATCAATGATAAGAAGTCTATTGTAGATGATAATACTTCTTCCAAACTTGAAGTCATATTTGAATTATTTCTAGATGAGTATGGTGCAAATGATTATGAACATGATCCATATAGTTATTTTTATTAAACTTACCTTAGCACCTATATCATCCATGAAGGAGCATATGATAAATGTGAGGTGAGTATTGAGCATTTTTTCTCACAATCTATTGAAGGTAATTAATTGATCCATGTATATGATGATGATATGTTGAAGAGCATGATATAATATTATGGTGAGAAGAAAAATTTACATCTACTTGAAATTGATGACTCAACCCTTGAAGTTGACATTCATGAGGAAGAAGATGACTTATGTTAAAGGTTTAATTCTATAAGTCAAGAGTTTGAGTAGCTAGATAAGACTATTCCTCCTCCTAAGAAGTGTGTATCTAATGAGTGTGTTAATGAGACTAATGATCAAGTTGTTGAGATTTGTATCAAGCGTGAAGGTGTATGTCAAGAAAATGTTCAAGGGTCTACAGTCACAAAATATATTAGTGAAACTACTACCCATGATGATGTAGTCATAAAGGCGCCTAGTGATATCAAGGTAGAAATTATTGTATTTGAGGAATGGTCAGGGTCTCATCCTAATGAGGATACATATAATATCTATTAAATAATAAGGAAAATGAGATGAGTGGTTTCATACATAAAGATCACCATGGAAGTGAAGAGAGTAAAGGTGATGTAGTCTTAATCATTCCCAATTTATAGTTTAAAGAACACTAAATGAATATGATTGAGATCAAGCTAGTTGTAGAACCAATCAAGACCAATGGAAGATAAGAGAGAGAATTCATGAAAGCTCAAAAGAGTGCACTTTAAATCATTATAAGACATAAGGATGGTATGTCATTTCACCATCTACCTAGTCAAGTGTTCGATGATAAACATACCAAACATGACAAGTTACTTTCATGGAGTAACAAGGATGCTAGAGGAACCATCTTTTAACCTAGTTGAATCATGGTAAGCTGTTTCAAAACTCAAATGTAGGGGTATTTTAAGAAATAAATTAGGTGTGTGTCTTTGTTCCAATTGTCTGTGTGTGTGTTCCATAAGTGTTCTTGAAAACACATGTGTGTTTCTTCCAATGTGTCTTGTTTTATGTGTCTTTCCTTGTTGTTTTGTGTAGTTTCAAAGGAAATTGAGTGTCAAGCTTGTGATTTGGTGACTCCATATCCCAATGGATTGGAATAGGTTACTATTAATTGGCATAGCTCATTTTTCATCCCTAAGACCTCACCAAGAATGTGAACTATTTTGGCCTCACATAAAAATAGGTTAACCCCCTATAGTTTAAAACTTGTATATGGGTATATTATGGGTATTATAGGATGTAATAAGATGTATCATGGCCTTAAAAATTTTATCTAATGTATCATTATATTTTTCATGGCCACCTTTTAGTCCTTTATGTCTTATGTCATCCTTAAGGTCACTATTTGAGCCATTTATGAAAGTTGTACAATTTACTTTGGTAAAAAAGTGTTCCAAATGTTTCCCAATGTATCCTTCATTATATTATTGCTATTCATGTAAGTAATAACTAAAAATATTTTACATATTACATTGAAATCATTAAATCTATTGAAAAAGTGAGAATTTACGTAGTTATACGGCCTATGCAAGTGTTTTGGCATGTTTGAAAGGTTGTGAAATGAATACTCATATTACCTAATTTAAATTATATGTTTTACCTAATTTTAAGTCTCAGAATGGATTAAAAACATTTTTATTCTCCATTGCTCTTCTTGGGATGCAAAATTGGTCAACAAGTTTTCTCATGGTATAGCTAGTAGGAGAAGAATTGGGTCTAATGCCTCTGAGGGGTGTTAATAAACTTAGTATAATTAAATTTTAAGATAGGATTTAAAGTATTTACTATTTATGTTTTATGAATCATTTTTTAGAAGTTGACTACTCCTTTTTGCATGCTTATCCCAACACCCTGTACGTTTTGCTTCTATTTGCATTGGTTTGTACAAAATTATTGATGAAAGTGATTATATAAGATATGTACATCCTTATCAGATGGTTTTCATATTTAATTTCTTGTTTGTAAGTGAGTTGATGAAAAAAACATCTCAGTTTGTTAGGTAGGAGATTCATTTCTATGTGCAGTCATATTCATCAACTACACAAGTTTTCCTTTCCTATAGAGATTTAAATAAAAGTTTATATTTCATGTTCATGACCTTTATATCATAATGGTTACTTATCCTTACAATATTATTCTCAAATTCCAACATAGTTAGTTCCCTACATGTATTCACCTACAATCATGTGCACGAAAGATTCGAGAATAGTCATGGAGATGTAATGAGGAGTTTTAAGAGGTTGAGCGTACTCTTATAACATGATAAATAAATATGATATGTTTAAAATATATATAATAGACTTTGATATCCAATTAAAATTATATATATAGTCATGTATCATTGATAGACACCTATAAGTTCCCCGTAATACACTAATCATGTTGGAATGGAAACATTAGAACTGGTTTGAAGTCCGTCAAGGTTAAAAGGATCAATTTAAAGAACAATATAGTTTATATTATTTATTATATTGCCATACACTATGAATATTGTCCATATCTCACCTTCACTTCCCTGTGTCTTATTTATACACCTACATGTGGCTCTAATAGAGGCCCAAGGGTGTTACATGGAGGCGTTTGAACATGTTTAAGAGTTTCATACATTTTTGAGAAGTTTATTAATGTCATATAAATAAATTATGGATACATATAGTGGAAATTATACTTAAATCATGTTCATAATTATAGAAAGTGAGTTTAGGTACATGTTACCTTAAACCCTCTCAAATAGGTAACATGCCTTGCTTTTGATCCTTTCCTGGTAAGATGTATTGAGGCATACACAATCCTATGTTTTTCATCATGGAGTTTAGACCTAAGAGTGAGGCCTTAACCAAATGAAGTGACTATTTTATCCAAATAATTAATATAGATGAGGCCTCCATTCTAGACATTCTTTCACTATATTTTCTCTGTGTTCTCTACAATGTGTGGAATCTCAAATGACCTCATAGTCCAAGGTAGAATCATAGATGCATATATCCATGAAAAGTGACCATAATGAGATGATAAAGACACTTATGGATCAAATATAATTTAAATGGGTTGAATTATATGGTCTTGACCGATATCATCACCTAAAAGTGTACCCTTACCCTCAAAAAGGTCACCTACAATCTAAGTGTAGGTACCTACAATCTCAAAAGATGAACCTAGAGGTGAAAACCCTAAAAACATAAGAACTTGAAATTTGGATATTATTAAAATGAATCAATTTTTATCCTAGAGTGTGTATTACATGGTCCAAAATTTGAAGTGAAACCCACAGGAACTCTTTCGATCTCAATAATGGATGTCTAAAATTTGGCTATAGGGTGACAATGCAAGTTGAACATAACAATTTGTGTTTTGGTCTAGACTTATGAAATAATATAAAAAAAGTCAACTATGGTTTGAGTTAATGAGTTTAAATAAGGTATTAATTAAATTACACCATGTATAATACCAAAAGATACACCTATAAGCATGTCATTTTTTGAGCAAGACAACACCGTACATAGGCTGCTAGTCTTGTCTAGTCAAGTAGAGGTGAGTTCACTTTGAGTTAGAAAACAAGGTTGGGTGTTATAAATGATGAGAATATATTGAAAATTATAAATGACATTCCAAATCATTCTCATCACAAGGAATCATGGAAAGATCCATCTTTAAGGTACACCTATAATCAATATACAAAAATCCTACACAGTCATCAATTCTAGGAGTCTATCTTGGGAAGCTTGAGTGTTGATGACATTAGATAGGTACAAAATCTATGAAAATTATTAAATATAATATAAATGACCAAAAATACACCTCATAACATTGAATTTATTTGTCATATAGGATAAGTGCCCTTTGTTCTATCTCAGGTAGATGGCACTCCAAAGTAGTAAGGTTACAAGCAAGATATGAGAATGATGAGAGGAAGATGCATAGAATAATATAACATTGAAATAAAGGTGTAATAAATTTTTTTCAACATATAAAAACATTTAAAATAACCCATAGTTATGACAAATCACTTAGAAGTGATCATGAGTAACAAAACATAGAGTAAGCTTATGTGGACTAGACTAGACCTAAATCCCTAAGGAAGGTGTAGTCTCATTTATATCACTAGAGAAACTTTCCAATTAATTGCAAAATATTCATATGGAGATATTAAGTTTTCATATATTCATCATACTCTGGCTTAACATGACCTTTTTCACCTCAAGCTTACATAGAATGTAGGAAAGAGCTTGAGAAGACATCTTTGGAAGCTTGTACTAGTACAAATGTTTATCATGGAGGCCTGAGGAGTTGAGACATGCTGAATTGGATCTTGTTGAGGCCAACATACCCCCTATTTCTAAAATTTTTTTACCTTTGTGAAACCCTGAAGATTAACCCTAAAAAAATGACATGTTTAAATTATTTGTAGAATTTGAAGATTATCCACTTTATTAAAGATAGGATTATTGATTTTTTTTAATTTAAGTTTGTCTAAAATCGATAGTAAATCATATTCATATCTATTATTTTTAGGTTATATGGTGTTATTTCTAATAAATTCATGTTTTGAAACCCTAGCACAAACCCTCAATTCATAATCAAATATTAGTGAAAACTAACCTGGTAGGAACTTTTAGAATCCATTTTAGATTTAATAATAAATTTCATGTTTAAAGCTTAATCATGTTTTTTGACACGAATAAAACTTAGCCTACAATTCCTAGTCCTTTTTATTATTTCCCCCTTTAATTCCTTATATTTATAAGTCTAATGTTGGTTTTGTAGGGTCCTTTGTAATATTTCCTAACTTAGTCCGTTTGATTTATACCTTAGCCTAAAATTTTAATCCTAAGGCCTCATCATATTTATTAATACAAATGGGACCTTAGATGTAACACCTTACCTAAGTATTCTATGTCATCATAGGTATTAACTTAATTTCCTCATTTTTTGCATATCCAATGGCCCATGATTAACATGGGGTTTGATCGAACAAAGCAAGGAAGACCCAAGATTTAACTTAAAAAGTATGCATGTCATGAGATCATATGGTTCATTATTGCTCGTGCCTTGTGATTAAATGGCATGAAAAGCTTGACAAAGTTGAACCATTAGCCTACATCCAGTGGTGCTCACTTCATCATGAGGACCTAATTAGATGGAGTGAGGTATAATTGAAAGGTCAAAGGATGACACAAGGACCATGAGATTGACATGTGGCATCCTTATACTCAAGGATTAAAAGAAAAGGGGTCCCACAAATTGAGTTAATACAATAGCATGCAACTTATAAGATCATGATCATATGGTTATTTCTTTATTATCATCTTTGATCAAAGGGAGTGAGATGAATCCATAAACCTAGGAAGCACCCTAAAGCTACCACATGGAATTATCCCATTGGAACCCAGGGACTTCATGATCTTAAATTTCATGTTATCATGAACATCATTTTATGTCCATGAGGTCATCACTGATGTCCATGAGATCATCAAATTCAAACTCATTTAACTTTTGATTTGGAAAAGAATTCATTTAATCATGTGTTCTCAAAGTGTCACTTTGATAATAAACTTAGCTTTTAGATTTTATCCCTAGTCATTTATATGGATATGCACTAATTAACCATTGTATATATTACAAGATCTAATGACTCTCACTTCATCATAGAGCCTAATTAGATGCCACAAGGATAACCAGGATCTAATGGTTTGTGCTTCATCATGGGAAGATTATCCAATGACATGAAGGCACTGATGACTTTTCAAATACCAACAAGTCTGCCACATGGCAAATGCTCATTCAAAAAAATATTGATGAAAGATACAAATCTCAAGAAGGCTTCTAGATGTGCCAAGTGGCATACCCTCAAGGCTTGATACCAAAAGATCTAATCATAAATAAAGAAATGAATCAAGATCAATTTTTTTATGAAAAATACCATGAAAGGTCCAAATACATGCCACATAAGTTCTATGCAAGCAAAATAGGACATAATAAGAGATCTTGTGTTATAAAAAATGTGAAGGTATATAGGCAAAGGTCCAAATCAAATACTAAGCACATATGATTTGAATGATAGATGAGCTACTATGATTAAATATCTAAAACCCTAAACCCTACATAAAAGAGACCTAGGAAAATTCAATTGGTTATAGTTCAATCCAAGAGAAGCTTAATTGTGTTTTTTAGCATAAAAGAGCATCATAAAGATCAATTACAATCTGGTGTGAACAATTTGTATAATTATAAGCAATGGTAGCTCACAGGTAGTAGTTAATAAAAGAGACAAAACTCTATCTATCCATGGACAATGAAGGTAGAGTCTTCAAGGACACTAAATTAGACACTATGACCTTAAACAATAGAAATAAGAATTGGTCTAATATCTTCTTCACCATAGATGATATGAACTCATCACGAAGGAGGAGAAGATAATTATCATAGTTAATAGGAAACACTATGACTTGGTTGTCGTTTAAATGGTTGCCCTTCATTATTCTATTATCATGCTAAAAGTACTTCACTATATTAATTTGATTGCTCCTATTTTTGTAGATTGTACAATTGACAATGACTGGATCATACATGAGAGATCATCTAAAATGTTTCCTACATTTCCCCTTTTCCTTTTGAAAGATACTATAAACTCCTGAATACCAATGTAGACCTACCCAAAATCAATGAGTGGACCAGTAAAAATGACCTGGATACCATCCTCTAACCATGGTTTTTCCAAGTGAACCATGTGTTTAGGGACCTTGAGGAAATGATCCCAATTGTATAATTCAAAGAAGGGATTAGGGTAATCATCTCCATGTTAAATAGAGATCTAGGAGCCCCGTCAACCATATATGTAAACAAGACATGGGTCTCTTATGCATATTTCATGGTAAAAGAGAAGCTCACCACTCCTATTGGAGACTTGATTAGAATTCACCTAGGGCACCAATTTGTAGCCATCAAGAAAAGGCTTAAAAATTTTCTTCATGATGTCTTACTTGCTTGATTCCCTACTTACTTCCATCAACTTCCTAGGAATCAAAAACTAGTCTCCTAAGGGTAGAACCACCATATCCTACCACTATTCAAAATTACACATATTTAAGTATAGAAACCATATGAAATCCATCTCTGACTATGTCTACCCATATCTAGTGGAGGCTATTACAAGGTTTCCCATGCCTAGAGTTCATCCACTGATCAAGATATATGTAGAGATGATGGGTGATATATGGTTTTATCTAGACTACATAGTTATTAGAATTGAGGGAATCATGTCTTCACCATATAGAGTACCTGTCTATGTGCCTAACAAGTTGGTGAAATAATAAATTGCATCTCAACTCATCAGTGGTGTTGATGGAGTTTGTAAAGAGAAGATGAAGGGCCTTCTCCATACTTTTCCTTTGATTAGTGGAAGGATAATGATATAGGATTGGAAGCAGGTAGATATCATGTCCAAATAAAGGGACTCATTTACATTCTAATTAGATGAACTCTAAATGTGGGATCCAAATAATATACTGGGAAACCATTTGAAGTCAAAACAACTTCCCAAGACATTATATATGTATCAACTTAGTGTCCATGACACCATTTACATCAAGGAAAGTGATTTTGAAGAAGTGTTGACTAGGCTCAAGGGGTAAAATATTAATCTTGAGCATAGGTTAACAAGTGATGATAAACTAATGGGAGAGGTGTGGCAGATACATCCTCTCTAATATCATTTGTTGCCTAGACCTTCTAGGCCATCCCAAGAGCAAACTCAATTGGAGTATACATAACCTCAAAGACAAATTAAATAAGGAAATGGCAAGGAAAAGCTGGAAGAGAGACTTGAAAAGGTACCATCATATTCAACCTTGCCCCAAAGGACACCATCTCTTTATACATGATTTTCTTAGAGCTAGATGAGATAGTTGAAGGTTTCCTCAGAGATCTTGTTGAGGCATATGGAACTAATAAGGAAAAGGAGTATTTTGAAGAGGCATAAGCCCAAGTAGGGGACCCTAAAGAAGAGAAATGAAAATAAGTTATCTTGATATAATCCCAGTGGCACCCAAGGATAAGAGGAAGGAAGAGATGTCATGTGTCCATGTGGAACCTAAAAGACAAAGGTTTACTCTCACACATCCCACTAGTGAGATCAACCTATTCAATGAGTAATTCCCCATCCATGGGCCAATCATCCCTGATTGGGTTATCTATGGGAAATTTTAAAAGATCCCCTCTTTTTCCAACTCATGGGCATTAAAAAAAGTTATTGACATAGATGTACACAATGACATCAAGCCATGGATTAGGGTTATAATGAAAGAATAAGAATAAATAAGGATAGTGGTCATTACAGGGCTAGAAAGTAATAAAATCAATGCTCTTAGAGCATCAATCAACATATGAATTTGAGGTCCCAAAACCTCTAAAATTCATAGATCCAGTTACCATGATGTAGTTTAATCTATAGACAACTAGATTAGAGAGGGTCAACACTAGAAAATCCCTGGTGGGAACTAAGGAGTTCACCTTCTAGAAGGCTGAACCTTTTGTAGGCCTGACTCCAGTTCAGGGAAAATATCTAGGTGAACATCCCATCCATGAAGAGGATGTTGAGAGATTAATTGAGGCCCGATCAGCTCAAGTAAGGCTATGATTAGAGGAATGAAATAGAGGATTCACAATTTAGAAAAGGAGAAGGAAAACTTAGAGACATGGGCCATTTTATCAGTGTCTAATATTATTTTATATATGTTTGAAACTTTTTTTTAATATGTTTAATTCTCTATTGTCAGTGAGGCTGAGGTAGGATGCATTGTGCCAACAAAATGAAGTATCTAAAGGACTGATAGTAGAATAGCAGGAGGTAGAGACCAAGTTAAGATATCTCATTAGTATATTTATTAGGAACAAGATTCATAAATTCAAAACTACTATGCTATACCACCTAAATGTTGCTTTTGGGATAATGGTGGATAAAATAAAAAGTTTAAGTACATGGTCAATAGGCTTAGATAAACTCCTTAAGGATGATGAAGATATGATTGCCTAGATCAAGAAGATACTTGGCACCATATAGGCTAACCCTACCAAGACTCCTGCCTTAGGAATTATTGATGATGTAGAGTATAAACATAGGGTTAATTTGGTGATGCAATAAATCAAAAACAAGAGCTATGGTTAGTCTAGCAGAGATAATAGTATAATTGTACACATGATCTTCATAGTTGAGGAAAAGATAGCAGAGGGTAGGAGCATCAAGGAAGCTATTACCAGGAATGATAGCGACTTTGATGATTTAGCTGGTAATTAAGATGTATGCTTTCTAAATCCTCTTATAGATTTGGATGTAATCAAGGAACAACATCGAAAAGCTATGGAACTTATACAAGATCAATAAGGGAGTCCCAAAGTAATGGGCCCACCAAGTAGTTAATATTATTTTTATAAAACATTGTAATATTTTAAAATAAGGAATATTATTTTGTAAAGCATATAATAGTTTGTTAGCATATTTCCCCCAAGTTAGTTGAATTGTAAAAGACATGTATTTTAGAACATTTTGAGGAAGGAAAATTGTCCTTATTTTTTGTATAGTTGTATCTTAACTGATAGATGTACTTCCTTATCTTTATATAAAATGCAATACTACCATGTTCTTAAGGGAGATAAATTTTGAGAAAGTGTGTATACTTTGAGAAATTAATGTAATCAAGGAATTTTGTAAAGATTTTCTAGACTGAATGTGTCAATTGTTAATATAGATTTTTCTCTCATTTGTTGACTGAAATGCTTAAGTTTGAATATTTTCTATGAATTCTAAATTTTCATTTGTGATATAGGGTTTCTAATTTATGATTGTGCTAAATTAGTTAAACGATCCTAGATCTTATTTGTTTTATTTGTTCTATTTTCAAATGTGCTAACATTATTTGAGTCTAGTAATGAACCTTTAAAGTGAATTCTAGTTCTTGTATAATTTTATATCATCCTTACAAATGTGCCTAGTGTGGTGAAATTTGAGCTTTACTATTTTGCATCATATACTAGTTAAATGCAGGTTTAGTTGTAATTGAAACTTTTTCATGATATTCGAGTTCAAGACCAATAATCACTTATTTCTTTTCTACCTTACCCTTCTCTTTTCTCCTTTTTTACACCAGGTCACTGTAGCTTAGATTTCATTGTCAACATAAATATATATTAGTTTTTAGCTTAAATTAGACCATAATTCACTGAGTATCAATATAGATCATCTTCAATTCACATATAATGGACCATGATGGCTCCCAACCATCACTTATTATAAATATTTTGGAATACTCATACATACTTTTCTCTTTATTTCACCATAGGTGACATCAAGTTGCCAAAACCTTATACTCATGCTTTGAATTCCTAGAATTCAAAAATAAATTTTTTTCTTTGAACACTAACAACCTCTATGGTACATTTAGATGCACCAATAGATAATAAATAAGATTCTAGTGAGATTTATTCATAAATTCAATGCTCAAATTTTATGAATAAATGCTAAGGGTAAAAACCTCTAAAACCCTTGCTCATGATGTGATGGGAAAAACAAATAGAGAAATGCATCCATGAGTTATAGTTTGGTTATGTAACTTATTTGGTCTTGAAGACAACTTCCTTAAGATCTCTCCCAACATATTAGATTGCACCCTATTTATATAGACAAGGTACATAACAAGTCTTATTGATAGATTTATGTGTTTTTTAGGTTCAAAAGAAATTTTAAGGGTGGAAATAACTTTTGGAGATCAAATGGGACA
>JARHVA010007085.1:345000-355000 GCA_037957365.1 Torreya grandis
AGGAATCTTGTTCTTTTTGGTTCATATTGGAATTATATTACCTTGATAATGATTTCATTATTATGTTTTTGAATCTAATTTTGTAATGCATCACAATGATCTATGTCATGTATTATAACTTTATGATAACCACAATATGATTTTCCTTCATAATGTGAAAAAAATCCTACATGTTGATGTTGAGTAAATGGTAATGTGATGAGATTATCCTCAAGTAATATTTGAAATATTATTTTTGGTTTTTATGAAAGACTTGTTGATTTAACTAGGGGTGTAAGATTAGTATCTACCATCTCTACATTATTTACTAAAATATATGATTTCTTATTCATCTAATTCATGTTTGACTTCAATATTTCCTATGCATAGTTTGAGATAGTATTGAAATTATTGTTTGAATTTAAGATGTACTAATGATTTATCATTAATGTATTTAATTTTACCCTAGAATATTATGACTAAATAGGAATTTATAATTTTACATTTTTATTTTATATGAATCATCTTGATATTATCCAACTCCAATAAGTGTCAATAGAGTATGAGATGATTATTCCTTGAATAGATTAAAGTTTACCTTGTGTAGAAATTGATAATTTGTCATATATATAATTTTAGTATTTCAATCATCACTATCATAATAATATATTACTATGTTATCTTGATATCTTAAAATTACTAGTGAAGGAACATCAAGAGTAGGTTTTAGTTTTTTTGTATTAAATTACGTGTCATGTTATATATTTTATTTATAATATTGTGATTGGTTCCTTATCCTTCTATGTAATTGATTTTCCCAAATCATATGTATCAATTTGGGCTTGTGAAATGGGTTATGGTGGGTAAATATTAGTATGATCTTACAACTATACTTATGATTGGTTCTCAATAGATTTGGTCATTTTATAATAATTTAAATGATTATCATCTAATGGTTATGAATACAAATACCATTCATGTATATGTTTGATACATTTTCGTAATGTCAATGCTATTAATTACATATAATGTATCAATAGTTGTCTTAGTAGTAAGTTGTATTGCAATTGATTATGTTCATTAGGCATTGAAAGTAGTAGGTACCATCTATAGACCTAGTCTCACATATAATGATATGGTTATAATAACTTGACACAAAATGTTACCAAATCCATTTTATGATTTAATATAAGTTTTTATTGGTATCTATTTTGATCCTCGATAATTTTTAAAATGTATTATTATACATTTTCAATCTATAACCATTTTAAAAACACACATTTTACCAATTTCTTTTACATTCAAACATGAATAAATAATGATAGATTTTTCTCTATTATGTGTTGCATAGTAAGTTTTTTTTTTTAAGTTATGAAATTTATATTATCCTTTATTTAATGTGTTCATAATGGAATAAATCTATGTAAAATGTGTATCACTATGTAGAGTTATTTCTTATAAAGCCTTGTATAATATGTATTTGTAGATCACTGATCTATAGAGTGACTTCAAGATAAAAATATTAGCATGGGTGTTCCTCAGTTGATCAATGATGTCATATTTTTAGTTTGGTAAGCATTATTCATGGGATGTGGATGGGGATGATGAGGAACATATTGAATACCTTAATTTTATAGCACATGATGTGTCACCATATCTCATTTGTTGTTGATAACATCGAATGAAAAATACAAAATAAGCCATAGGTTAAAAATCTAAGTGGGATGTTATAAAATATAACCTTGATGTCTTAGGGGAAGATTAAAATGTAATCATACACTCCCTTTGGAATCTAGTGGTAATGATAGGAATCTTGGATTGGGTGTTTTAATAATTGTATTTAAGAAAGGCATGGGATTATTCATTATTAATTTTTGCCTTGCTAGTTTTCTTAGATTTGATTTTTTTGACCCACTTGCTTACAAAATTAATTAAAATAAGATACACTATAAAAGTTAAAAAAAAAAAAAAAAACATTACATTCATGAAAAATGTTAACCAATAATGTCTACTCATTATGGCCAATGTAAATGTGTATTATTAAGGAGTAACAAAAATTTGGGTCTAAAAATAAAACCCTAAGGCTGAAATTTTAAACCCTATAAGGATTAAAATATAGTGAATATGTAAATCCAAAGGTTAAAATAAGTTTATCTATGGAAATCATAAATTGGATATGAAACCCTAGGGGAAAAACCTAAACAAGATTTCTTTATGTATGGAAATAAGAAATAAGCTTTGAAACCCTATGACCAAAAATATGAAACAATATTTTTTTAGATAGAAATATAAGATAAGATTTGATACCTTAGGACAAAAAATATTTAAAAAATAAATTATGTATGGAAATTAGAAATGATACTTAAAATTCTGTGACAAAATATCTGAAACTTTGAATGTGTGAAACCCTAAGGCAAATCTAGTGTTTTTCATAGTCTGATATGTGTATGGGTTCACCAATATTTTTTTACTATAATTTAGACTAAGATGAATTAATTAATATATTAATTTATATAACAATTATGATATTATGATATGACATTTAAGCATACATCTAAATGAAAAATATTTAAACTAGTTACAATATTTCACCAAGTGGCATATGTTAAATATAGTAATTAAATAAAATGGATTATTACTTATCTTTTATAGGTGACTAACTAATTATTAGTATATTATATAAAGGGATATCAGTGAAAATCTATCCTATGGTTCAGTTAGTTCAAGAACTATACTTTCATTTGCATATGGTCTATTTTGTCAATTTATTTCAATATCACTAGTAGATATTAACATTTGTTCTTCAATACTCACTTATTTAAAAATGAGGAGATGCGACCATACAATGACCTTCATGTGTATCTTTACATTCTAAATTTGTGATCCCAAACCTTGATGATGTCTACATATTCATAAACATGTCTGATTTACTATTTAATCATAAATTTAGAATGTGTGGGATATGGTTAACAACATATAAATAATTAAAGCATGAGGTTGATAAACTAATCTATAAAAGGAAAATTAATTTAAAAATTAAATATTTTGAATTATAATACTAATATATGTTAAATATAGAGGGTACTTGATTTGAGAGATGTTCAAATAATTTAAATACCAAACAAAGATAATAATTAGTTGGGATTACTTTGTGTAGGTAGATCTGGAATGGAAACTAGTTTAGAGTTTGTAGGATTATTATTTTGGATTAGTCATTATATTATATAAATTATACATTTGTGGCCCCTTGAGGACACTACCATCAGATATAGACACTACCATTGATGCTAATATCTAAATGTAAATTAGGTGTCTAATAATAAATAATTATTAGATTTAGATGTGATCAATTTCAATGTTATCAATTTTATGTCATTTATTACTGATGTAATCATATCTGGGATACAAGTTATCACTATTTGTTGATTGATCAAACCCTAGCTTTCACCCTTATTCACCCATGGAATGAATTTTATAAAATTGGGTTAATGGGTTCACATTATCTAGCTGACCCTAAATAACCCTATCTCAATGGGTACTACCTACATATCCAATACTCTAAGGAGGGTTTTAGACTATTTAGTTTTCACCTATGTGTGGGAAAGTGTGTGCACAAGGGTTGAAATATATTATATGATGATGCATATAGTGATATACCTTGTAATTTGATAAATATTACTCATGGGATGCTTATTAAATGCTTCAAACCTGTAATATAATTTATCTTATGTTTGATATGAAATTAGGGATGAATAGTATATAATAGATTAGTTTTGTAGTTGATTGATAAAACTTTAGTAAGTGTATGTTTAGTATTTTATAGATGAGGAATGAAATAAGTATGGCTATGAAATTGTTAGTGAAGGATGTTTATCAAGTTTTAATATTTCTTTGTGATATAGTATACCCAATTCATTATAATGATATGAATTAGAATAAGAGATAAAAAAAAAAAAAAAAAATAGGCATAACGAGGTGGTGAATGCAAGCCTTTTAGCATCAAGGAGGTCTAAAAATAAAGATTATATATCTAATTGATATTTTTCAAATGTTCAAGTCTGAGATGCTATAAATATTTAAATTTATTATCTAAAATCCCCCTCCCTCACCCCTTAATCTAATAATGCATAAAGATGAAATTAATAGGTTAAAGGAAATAAATGTGTACCTAAGTGTGTACAACACACCTTGACTTTGTTTTATCCAAATTTGAGTGGTTAATGGTGTATAACATGTAACCAAGATCATTTTAGAGTATAAATAATTTCATATAATATGATGTTTTAAATAATTTGAAAAGAAAGAGAGTAAGGAATGACTACACCTTGTGTCAATGCAACCATGTTGCCTCTTGATGCTTAGACTTGGTAAATATTATTCCTTATGAATCATTATAGATAGAATATGTTCAAACCTAGACCTTGGAGTTTTTTTATTGGGATATATTAATTTATTATTCCCCCAAGCTGGTGCAAGAATGAGTTTTGCAATGGACATTAACATCATTATATCTCAATCACACAACTCAAGTGTGAATATTCATAATCTAGTGAGGGTAAGTGATTTAATGAAATCATAATATAAATATAATGAGATTTAATTATGAATCACACTAATATATAAATATGGTTATGTTTAATGATTTAATCATTTTAATCGATAAAATGAATCAATTATTGTAGTGGAAAAGGCTTGATAACAATACATTTTGGTGTACTTGGTGAATTTTAGTAAGTAGTATGATTCATATATTTTATATTTTTTTGTGTAATATAATGGCATATGAACCTATAAAATATATAATTTAGAGTATATGTTTCATAAATATGAAAAAAAAATATTCTAAAAGCTATGCAAAATTGATGCAATGTATAAGATTCTAATCAAGTGTATATTTGAATCATGAAACTAAACTATACATTGTGCAAGTGTGAGGGTCATGTTTTTATGACATGAACCACTAAATTATAGATATATTAAGTCTATAAGTGTGGAGCCCATGTTTTTATGACATGTTCCAACTAAAATCTAGATATACTAAAAAAGTCCATAATCATGGAGGTCATACCTTTTTGACATGCCACCAATCAAAATTTGAAAACTTTGAAACTATGGAGTTCATGTTTATATGGAATTCCCCCACTAATATTCCTCCCCTCCCATTTTGAGGTGATGGAAATAGAATTTATAATGTACCTTACCTCAAAAGGATAAGGTAAATTTATAATTTGTGTATGAGTCATGTAGCATATAGAGATAGCATGTCATAGTAGATATATTATTGAGGCTCATAGTATGTCATCACATCAAGTCCTAAGATGCATGGTGTATATCATCGCAATGTATAGAGATTAATATTAAAATATCAAAAAATTATCAAGCACACAAATAAGAACACTAAATGTAATACAAAATAATGGTTCAAGGATACCTCATATAATTAGTATGTTTAAATATTATATGATATAAATAGATGACATATTTTAATGTCCATATAACATACAATGACATAGGGGTCACCAATCAATTAACATATTAAAATGTTCCATAAGTAATACAATAAAAATAAATGTAATACACTGAAGGAAGTGACAATGTGAATAAATGAAGTATAAGCAAATAAAAAATTATTAGTATACTAGTCCTTACATATATGTGCTATAAAAAATTATTATGTAGTATAGCATATCAAGTACATTGTGAAAGTAATGATCATGGATTCAATCATGTGTAATAATTAGTATATAATCTCAATTATGATAATTCATAAATGTTTATAAAGGATATGTAACATGTATTAATCATGATCAAAGAAGGATATGACCCCAATCTACTATATGATGTGGGTAGAAGAGAGATCCAACATCTAGAAATGCATATAACATGTTCTAGGTTATGCTTGTATCACACTAAAAAATATGTGAAACATATATGAATATACAAATGAAATGATATGCTATCTACTAATATAAATCAAAAGACATAAATGCCAAGGACAAAAAAATTTAAAAATGCTAATTAGTTTTGTATTTTTAAAATTTATATGAATTTTTTTTTTATTTTCTTGAATATATGATTTTTTTATATTTTTAGAATATTTTAATTTTTATATTTTTGTTGAAATATTTTAGAATGAAAGGGATAGATTATGATCCCATCTAATGGATGCTCATTTTTAGCTCCAAAATCAAAATATGGTATATCAAACTAACCTGGTACTATGAAGTAGTAACATGCATAGATATTATATCTAGATCTATAAAATTGGTGGTACTCTACATATGTATAATAGGACTATGTGATTGTGAATAAATGATATGAGTAAAGGATCGTGTAACCCATCTTCGAGTGCTATGTGGTTTATTTCAGTTAGTTGTAATTTGAACATGTTTAGTTTCTTTATGTAATTGAGGATGTTATGTATAAGTAGATGAAAATTATATTGAATCCAGTATGTATCTTTGGTACAAAATCCAGTTAATTATGGATTTCCTAAGATAGAGAATTTACTATTGCTTACCCTTTCACATAGGATTAACCTTGTTAGGTTTGATAATTAATTATCTTAGAATAAACTTATCTTACTCAAGTGGATGTTTATATGGAATTTTTAAAATTATGAATAACCTATTGGTATGAGTTTATTTAATACACCCATACACTTTGAAACATACTTCATGGATTTTATGTATCTTACGTTGTCCCAATGAAATATCAACTACTCTAGTATATGGTGTAATTGAAAATATGGTAACCACATGTGTTTCACAAACCTATAAAAGTAAGTCAATCTCATTAATAATGTGGTGTGACATCCCATTAATTACTCTATTTGTTTTGATCAAAGGTTATAAATCCTCATGTGTATATAAAAAGATGTGGAATTAATGTAATGGTACATATTCTCTCACTATAAACATTATCAATCATAACACTATGTATAGATTAATGGTCAAGTTATGATCAAATAAATAATGAATGCAAATATTAGTCATCATCCAGTATTTCAAAGATATCAAAAGTAATATAAGGTCTTTGAGCCATTGGATATATTATGCATATGTAACTTCCAGTAATCCCATCTAATTGGTAGAAATAATATTCAATATGAGGTTGTGCATTGTATTCTAGTTGTACATATGTATCTTTCCTAGAATGATCTTGTAAAGGATTGTTAAATATTTTTTAATTCTAGTGATCACAAGGTCATGAATTTGAATCCTTTGTAAAATCATCAAATTAATATTTTCATCATCAATGAAGCCTTAGATCTTATGTTTAAAATCATAACATATCTTCATATAATTTATAGGTCATTTGTTATAGTCAAAATATGAATTAGAATAATATCCTTTGGGTATTGGTCAATGCATATCAACCTCTATGGGAGGATGGAGATATATGAGGTGACATTCCACAAAATTATATACTAAATAAGATGAAGACCTGGGTAATTATGTAAATTATCCCTTAGGTGCATTGGATAAGATAAATCAAGTAAGATGATAGAACATTACGTTAAACATTATTGTTATTTCCCTTTTAGGTTCTATAGTTATCACCTTGTATCTTGATATTATATAAATTTAGTATTAGATGTAGTCAAAATGTTTTCTACATACTTAATATTTTACAAGGAAATTATCTTCATTCCTTGATCTCAAAAAATGTGGCATATGTTAACAAAATATTTGAACCTTTGTAAACTAATCTCATGTAATGGGGTGATAAAAATTTGCTTGAAAATTTCTTGAGTTTATTTATCTACCATTGGATTTGTCATTTTTATATCTCAAAACATAATCATTATTAGGTACAACAGTTCCTTGTTTGATCTTTTAAATTTCACCATATAACACATTTTTAGTGATGTTGATAGATAAATGTGCTATAAATTGATATGATAGAGGTCTGAATGATCTTATTGATTGTATTGGTAAATCATAGAACCATCATAATCCAGTGTAATTTAGATTCCTTGGAAACACTTGGTCAAAATTCTATCATTGGAGGCATAATCAAGACATGCCACATAGAAAGATTAGATATGTTATTGATGATCACCCTTTCTATCATAAAATGTTAACTTGGGTATAACAAAAAAAAGTTGGAAAAGGGTCAAAACATATTTCAGGTGCAAATTGATTATAGAACACATCTTATGAATCAATAGCATAAGGTGATTTCATGTAATGTTTCTCAATGTCGGTAAAAGTAGCTTACAAAAATTGTATAGTTTTTACAAGATCTTGCACATTTTGATTACTATGGTTTAAATTCTAAGATTTCACCAAAGGGGATGTAATAATGGTTTTGGTTAGTATAGGTATTGAAACTAGTAATTGGGTTAAAGTGGTAATGGTTCTAATGATGGATGTAGCAATAGTAAGATTTATTTCAAGGAATAATTATGTAAACACATAACATGTGCCCCCAGTAGATGTAGGAATCAATAATATGCTAAATGGAAGGTTTATTGGTATAAAATTAGCTATAGTACCACCTAAGATTCATCATCACTAGGGGAAGATGCCTTAACCTTAACATGTTTATTGATCTCTTCTCTTATAATATACAAAAATGCATCCAGTAAGACCTTGTTATTGAGATGATTAAATAGTGATTCCTTATTTTCCATTTGAAAATTAGTGTTTTGATTAAATTTTTCCATTTCTTATAAATTAAAATTTTAGAATTTTAAATATCAATTTAAAACAAATATAAAATATAAAATATAAAACCCTATGCCAATCTAGGGTTTGGAGACCAAAGGTTGGGTTGACTAAATGTTTAACCCTAAATTTATAATATGTGGGATAGGGTTAAGAATATATAAATAGTTCAATCACATGGGTGATAAATTAATATATAGAAGGAAAATTAATTTCAAACTTAGATAAATGAATAATCTTAATTATAATACTCAAATATGCTAAATATATAATGTATTTAATTATAAATATGTTCAATTGACTACAATACTAAAGATAAATATTACTTTGTTGGGTTTACTATGCACATGTAGATATAGATTATAAATAGGTGTAAATTATGTAGAATAAATATTTTATATTAGTACATAGATTATATAAATTTCAATTTTATGGCCATGGACACTAGTATCAGATATGAACACTATCATTAATGATAGTGTATAATTGTGACATAGGCATGGAACATGGAATAATGACTAAATATGAATGTGAAAAACTTTGTTATTTTTTGTTTTATGTCGATGTATTTAGATTTGGGATGTAAGTCATTCCTCTTTTATAAGTCATTAAAGCCCATATATTTGTCTTTTTTCACCCATTGAATGAATTTACTTAAAATGGGTTAGTGGGGTCATAGTATTGAGATAAGCCCAAAGATCCCTATATCAATATGTGTTACTTACATAGAAAATACTCTAAGGATGGCCTAATAATTATTTATTCATCTCTTATGTGTGGTAAAATATGTGCAAAAGCATCAAATATACTATATGATGATGCATTCAATTATCTAGGTTACAAATCGACAAATATCACTCATGGGATACTCTTTAAATGTTTCAAACATGTAAAATTATTTTTCCTATGCTTAGTATGAAATTATGGGCAAATATGAGAGAATGTTTTCGTTGTGAAGTTGATTTCTTTAAATTTAGTAGATGTTTTGTGGGTATTTACGAGATGAGGAATGAGAAGGATTAGACTTATATATATATATATATATATATATATATATATATATATATACCACACCTTTTGGGGCTACTCTTTTAATTCTTCAAACATGTAAAAAATTTTCTCCTATGATTAATATTAAAATAGGGACAAATATGGGAGGATATCTTGGTTATGTAGTTGATTTATTTAACATTAGCAGGTGTTTTATTAGTATTTAATATATGAGGAATGAGAAGGCTTAATCTTATATTTATACCACACCTTTTGAAACTATCTTAGGTTAGGGTTCAGTAATACAAATAATGTGACCCATAGGTTTCGAAAAAAATTAAAATTTTATGACTTTTGAT
>JARHVA010007085.1:360000-462500 GCA_037957365.1 Torreya grandis
TAAAAAAAAAACTAGGTAATAAATAAACATAATATGACAATAAAAATAATAATTAAGAGAATTATAAGTCATAAAAATGTAATAAAATCATATCAAAATTCCCTCACAATGCCAATAGAGCCAACTATGATTCAATGATAATATATAAATAGTTTTGATGATACATAAATCAATGCTACTAGTTTAATTATACTATATTTTTGGTGAGTTTTTTAATCAAATTTTTTAATTTAAATTTAAGATTAAGTGAGTATTAATCCAATTAATAAAAATAACTGTGTAAATAACAATATGTAAGTTATGTAATAAATGCACATGACTAAATTGGAAATTATTGATTTTAAAAATATGCTAAAAGGGGAAATTACTAATAAATGGATGACTTATATGGAACTCAAGTATACAAGGCTAAAAAATTTAGTAGGAAACTAACTATAGGGATATGTGAGGGTATTATGAAATAAGATCGAGGTTTCATATTATTTTGGGAAAACCCCACACTTTTTGGTCAATGTTGGCTTAGGTTGTTGTCTATTAGATGCGTCAACATATTTTAGGGTTTTTAACTTCTATTTCAATTTTATAGATATTATTTTTCCTATATATATTGTGTGTATAATTATATTTATTTCTATCTACTAAGGATCCCATATGAACCTTACTATTCACATAAAGACCTAGGTCAATGATAAGCATGAACAATTGTAGTAACTGTGAAAATTGGGGTTAGGAGATGATGCTTTGTTTGACCTCAATGCCCTATGTTTTGAGCACTAACTACCTACAAATAATCTAAATATGGATCAAACTCTATGTATTTTCCCATGATACAATGGTGTATGTGAAATACTAGTGAAATGTTATATTTTGGCTTATTGACTTTTGTTTTGTATTCAGACCTAGCTTAGGTCTACTTGTGTTTTATAGACTAATAATTGGAAAGTATGCCTAATTTTATCTTAATTTATAGTTAGATAATTTTGGAATTTTTAATACTAGTAGATTCTTGCCATCTAATGAACAAATAAATATAAAATGTTATTATATAATGGACATTTTTTGATTAGATTAAATGGGACTTGTGGAACATGTAGAATTAACCATAAGGATGAATTTTAATTTGGTTAATTATCCGTTAATTAGTAGGAGGAAAAAACTAATAAATTCAGACATGATCAGCCAATTGGATCATCCTACAGGAGAACTTTCATCTCAAGAGTCGATAAAACTAAAATTCAAGTGTAAATCAATCCAAGAGTGAGTATAAGATTCTAATAATGAGGAATAATAATATTTAGTATCAAATTTTACTAAATATGGAGGGCCATCTACATAAAATTAGAAGAAAAGTGATTTAAAACCATAGAATTAAGAAGAGGTTAAGTGTGCATATTGAGTGGTCACAAGTGAATTGATTTTGCATTATATATTAATTTTAATGAATTTATTCTTCTATCGATCCCCACTTTATTTTATTAATGCAAAAAAATTAAATTACTAAATTGAAATGAAGACACTTAAAACATAGATTACTTGCATTGAATATGCTTGGATTAGATCACATGTTAAATTGTGATTCATGCAAACCTATAATGAAACATGTATAAATCGTACTTAATTTAGATGGAAATATGAAATTAAAGAAAATAAAATTATATGTTAAATATCAAATAAGAAATACACCTTTTCATTTAAGTTAAGCATTGTGTTTGTATTGTGAAAATTTGGTAATTGAGGATGGTGGAACCCTTGAGATTTCTTTGTTGAAACACTTGGATTGGATTGTGAATGCCCAATCATCATTGGTAGTTAAATTTGTCATTAAAAAATCTATATGCACTTGAATACACCATTCTAAAACTAAATGTGGTACTTTATATTAGAATCCCTATGTACATTCCAATAGATCCTTCTAGTGGAAATTGGTGAAAATTTGGGTTAAAATATAAATTGATAGTTTTAGGTGGAATAAGATTCACTATGTTTTAAAAATGGTGATATTATAGTATGAAATAATTATAGTGTATAAAACATATATAATGACATGAAATACGTTTTCTTATGTAAAAACTACTTTTAAAAAATGAGTAAGAAAGTGATAATGATTCGCATGCATTCCCCCAATCAGATGTATGGGCATATTAATTCTAATAACTAAGTAATATAAACTAAATATTTGAGTAATAACTCATAATAGATATCACACATGATTCCCCCAACTTAATCAAAATATGTAATAAATCTTGCGTTCAATTTTTTTTGAGTAATCATTGAAATTAGTTTTGTATATTGAGTATGAATCTAATAATTCTTAAAAACACTATTTATGATTCCTCCAAAAAAATGAATTGTTTATACAATCATGTGTTTAATTATTATCCAAATGGCATGGTGATGTCTAAATAAAATTTTGGGGAAAAATTCAATTTTAATATGATCAATTGATCAGGTATTATTATTTTCTATCTGTGTAGTGGATTATTACAGCTTTGTCTTTAATACAAGCCACTATGTATGCACCCTATTTTCAGGGGATTTATTAAGCTTGTGCAATAATTTATTTCAAAGTAAAAAATTATATAAATGGTGTTATAATAATATTTAAATATAGAGTAATAATGACAACATTGGATTTCATGACATCATAGTAATAATTTAATCAAATATTAATGTATGATACACGTAGAACTAAGCATACATAGTGTTATGCCTAGATAGATGTTAGTGTTGATTGAATACAAAAAATAATAGAGATGAAGATAGGAAAATAAAATCATTTTAGAATCAAATGAATTCCTTCATATTTCACTTTTAAAACTCTATGTCATAAAATTTTGATTTAGAAGACCCTAAGTAATAACTTATTAACAATGGGTCAATATTAAAATTTTGAAAATGGTGTGTGTGTGTGTTTGGGTACAATAAATGTTGACTCAGTAGGGAAAATAATCATAACCATTTTTGAGAACTTAGAATATTATTAATATAACATAAAAAACTTTGGTCCTTTTTGGAAATGAATAAATAAACTAGACCTTGAAGAAAACTCCTACTTCCTTATGGGACATATCAACCCTTTCCATTCCTTGGATTTGATTGTGTGATCTTTTGAATTCAATATTCCATTATTATGAGAGTTTTGAAAAATTGTTGGATAGACATTATAGTTTTAATTTTGATGTCAAATTTTGTAACCAAATAGTAATGAGAACTTGGGTATTGTTCTACTACTAGCCAAACATCCATAACCCTGGCAATGATACCTCTAATTCTACTCAAAGCCATACTCTCCTACAAGCCAGGCATCCATAGCCCTATTATAGATTACTCGAATGACCCATAACTATCAGTTTATATCATAATATATGTCTTTATTTATTTTAAAGCATGGATAGAAGGGTTGGGAATCACTATTGGTTGGTGTATGCATTAAAAATTATTTCAATCAATACATCCCTATTACTGTGGATCCAATTCTATGTTTATTGTCTTCCATCAATGTTTTTTATTTCTAAACTTTTCATGAATAGATCAAATTAAATCCCATAGGTCTATTAAACTCGTTCAATCAAAGTAATACCTTATTTATTCACAGCACATACCTTAACCCCAAAATATCTAGTATTATAAGAATAAATCCTTACGAGGACCAACTATGTGTCCTTAGGAATCATCCCCTTATTTTTATAAATTCATTCATAATATCAATGTGTGAAATCATATGGTATGTTTTCTATTTTTTAAAAAACTAAACATAGGAAGCATAACAACCAATATAATGAAAGCAAATTTAGAAAGTAGGAAAGATTAATCTTATAAAGCATAAAAACTATTCTATAAATCAATAAATCTAACCTATAGATCAATACATTTACCCTAATCCTACATATACATTTCCCATAAATCAATAAATCTAACCTATAGATCAATACATTTACCCTAATCCTACATATACATTTCCACTTACCTTCATTCTGAGGCCTCTCCAATTGGAGAAATCATGAAGTAATGCTTTAAAAAAAACCCATTGACTAGAAATGTGAGGTCATTATGTTGGATGTCCTTCAATTGGAAGGCATTTTTACCTATAATATTTTATATTTAATATAGTCAAATATACAAAGGAGTTAACTTATCATGTTTTCCTTTCTTCTCAAGTGTTTTATCATAGAAAAACACTATATCTAAAATAATAAAGGATTTGATTTTATATCTTTTGCCAAACCATATTTGTATAATAACTTGATGTTTACTGAAGTTTTGAAGTGCTTAGTTTCTTCCATCATCAATCTAGATTATGTCCAATAGTTTAGATTATATTCTTTCATTTTACTCCATATCCTCATGCATAAATTGGTACAATGGTATTCTAAGTGTAATGGTGCATAACGGTTCTTAACCATACACTAGAAAAAATGTGAATCCATGAGGGCTCAATTAAGCCTTTTTCTATCTACCCATAGTGCATATTTTAACAAGAGATTACATTCCCTTAGTTTTTCTTGGGCTGATTTATTAATGGCATCCATCAAACATTTTTAGGTAGACTCAAATACTCTATTATAATGTGGATAATAGTTCAAAGAGAACTTAATGGTGATTTGATTATCATAATCCCATTATATAAAATCAATGGATTCCAATGTTGGACCATTATCACAAACTAATGAAATGGGAGTGCCAAACCTTGTTAATATGTTTTATTTTATAAACTTGATGACATCAATTACTTTAGAATTTTTGGTAGTTATATATTTTGTCCACCTGGTGAAATAGTCATTACCTATTAGGACAAAATTGTGCCTTAAGAGTTTGGTTTTATCACCTTAATAAAATCAAGATCCCATTGGGAAAATGGATGTTGTTCAATGATTAGCTACAAATACATGGCTGAATTTACTTCCCTTTTCCCAAATACCTGATAATCATGACAAGTTGTGACATGGTTTTTTGCATCCTTGAATATAACTATCCAATAATATCCCATCCTCAAAATCTTGTGAGATTTTATGTTTCTTAAGGGATGCCCACAACCTATCTTCTAATGTAGGTAATCAAGGATGTTCATAGATTCTCCTTTTGAAACACATCTTAAATAAATGACCTCATATTTAGTTTTATATACCACTCCCTTATTGATCATATAATGAGTTGATTTGAGATTTAGGTATTATCTCTTATCTCTATTTATCTCATGAGGACATGTATTGGTGAAATAATGGATGAATTGAGTGTACCACTAGCTACCATTTATGAGAGTCTCATTAATTTGTTCAATATTGACACATGTATCTATATTGATCATCACCTAAATGATCCCCTAGCTTGATTTAAATGCCAAACTATTGAATTTTTCCAATCTATTTACTTTTTCTTTCACCGAACTCATTATGACCAAGCAGGATCTTGATAATAGGGTCTAGAATAATGAAAAATGTCTTGTTCCTCAAAATATAGTGCCTAAACTTATTCACAATTTTTATCAAGGAATAAATTTTATTATTTATCATAGAATATTTCAATTTTTCATACTTTAAATTAGTGCTCATGAAGACAATGGGATGTTCATTATCATCCACATTTTGTGTTATTACAATAGCTATAGTATGTTTTGAATCTAACAAAAAAAGATAGAAATATTTATTCAAGTATGGACTAATTAGAACTAGGGCTTGTAAAATAGAATTATTTATGTCTTTAAAATAACTCTAGGATTATTCCATCCACTCTATCTTTGCATGTCTTTAGTATAACGTTTGATGGTTTAACAATCTCTACAAATCTGAAAATGAATTTTTGTATATAATTTATCTTACTAAATAATGATAATTCCTTATTATTGTTGGCAGGAATAATATAATATATGTTATGACATTGATCTAGATCAATGGATATCATGTCATTAGTGATGACATGTTCTAAAAAATTACCTTTAGTAATTGTGAATATGCTCTTCCTTAGTTTGAGGGATACCTCATACTTCTTGCACCTATCCAACACCTTTTGGACATGGTCTGCATGATCATATCTATATTTAGAGAAGATGATGAGGTTATACATGTATATTATCATCCACTTGATAGATATCCCTTAGAAATTAAATTTCATGGCTCTTTGGAAATTTTATCGAATGTTAATAAGGCCAAACAACATTCTCCTATATGTAAAATTCCCCCACTTTATTGTGAAGATAGTCTTCATCTAATATTATACCTCAAATAGGGCCTAATTATAATTGGATAATCCATGAAGGAATTAAATCATATATGATCCAATAACCATATAAATTACCTCATCTAATTAATATAGGGGGTAATTATCTTTTTATGACACTATGTTCAGGTTCCTAAAATCAACATACAGCCTAGTTTCTATATTATTTTTCCTGACTAGTACTAAATTGGATACCCAATTAGAGTGACTAATTGGGAATATAATTTTTTAGTCCAATAAATTATACTCTAATATTTTAATGAGGGGATCTAGAATTGAATTAATCAGTATCATTCTCTTCCTGAAAGGTTCTTACTCTAGTTTGAATGAGATAGTGTGTGTAATGACTCTAGGTTTGAAGGCTTTAAAGTCTTCATGTGTCCAAGATATAAAATCCTTGTATTCTACCATTAGTTATTTTAACTCTAATTTATTAATATAAGTGAAAATCATGTTGACATTCACATGTTCAGTTTGCTGGTCAATGCCCAAATTTTATTTGACAAAAGTTTATGCAGTTGTCCTTGATGGTTTCTTCTTTTGGGCTTCAGGGTATAGATAATAAATTCACTCAAAGGAGAAAATTCCCAGAGGGATGAGACTATCCTTCAATATTTAGATTACATCTTATCCTAGGTCTTCATCATACATGGTTTTGATGTTTTTTTCATTTATTATCTGATACTCAAAATATCTAGAGTTGTTCATGAATTTCAATATCTATTGGTCATCATAAAACACATAAAATTTGTCCAAATATTATGTATGAAAAATAGTAAAATATCCAATTAAACTAATAAATTTTTCATATGGGAATCTTGAAGTGGTGCTAGATTTTTAGCTAAAGATATTCTCCCTAATTTCAAATGCTTAGATATACTTGATCTTGACCCAAGATTAACACTTTTAATTATTTAAATGAGTGAGATTTCATTGGACTTAAACCTAATCTCATTAAACACTAATTATGAGTCACAAAATATATATAATTGGTTAACATTATCCTTAATCATAAATTATAAGCCAAGGATTAGAGCTTCATACTTTACTCTATTGATGGTTTTATCTAGCTTCATAGAAACAGAGAGTACATAACAGAGATAAACCTTAAAATTATTAGATAGGCATCTCTTTATTTATGGTAAATGTATAAAATTTTTCATGTGAAGATGTGAATTCCACTTTTTCATTAGTGGTGTTGTACTTAGTAATCAATTAGTTCACCTTTGGTTATTTATCCACTTGAATATGATTGGCTACACTTTTCCAAGGCAACAACATGTATGAAAATTGGTTTGACATGTATACATGTAGGGTCTTATAATAATCATGGTATAAATATATCATAATATTTTAGAATTTTTATGACCAAGATGTCAATGGTCTAATACACATGTGCTTTAGATGCCAATTGAATGTGCATGTTTGTTTATTCTCAAATACATGGGACATAAGACTTGTCCAATTATATGACCACCCTCTTTAACTTATTTGAAGTTAAACCCCACTTATTATAGATAATTTTAAAAATCACATTGGTTGAGGAACATAATTCAACCAAATAGCTATGCACATTCTTTCCAAACATTTTAACCGTTAGTAAAAATGGTGGTACTTTAGGTTTGTCTTTAGATACCACCATGTTTGCATGTGAAACTTTAGATTTATATAATGTTTATGATATTCTAGTGAGGTCCTTGAGTAATATCTCCCTCTATTTAATTATTTAGGATAGTTTACATAGCATGGTATTGGCCTTGATCTTCTTCATGTCCTTAATATTGTTATACTCATCCCTAATTTGTGGTTTTGTAGTCTACAATTGCTCATCCCTCATGGGGGAGGTGGATTAGTTTTTGTCTGAGAAACTAGAGTTGTAGTAGCATTATTATATGGAGGTATTGAGATAGTGAGAAGTTACTCTATCCTTTGATTATAATTATTCCTATGGAACTACTAGAATGCATGGATCTTGTTTGTATTATCCTATGGTTTCTTCTTATCTTCTCATGGAAATGGAAGATCATAGGTTTCATAGACCATTATTTTAATTGAATGGATTGGATAAATAAAGGAAGATATTTTTGTTTTATGTGTAAAACCTTCTTGCCTATCCATATCATTATAAAAGATATTGAAGGTTATGCAAAACATGATATAGTTTATCTCACCATATTATGTAGTATTATGGACTCGACAACAATTTATAAGTGTTGCCTTCATGATGTTGATCTCTCATATTATATTAGGTGAATGGTTATCTATATTATTCTTAGACCTATTGAAAAGTATGTTGTACCTCTCATATCTGAAGATCTTATTGGTTTTTTTTCCTCCAATGTTATTGATTATTTTTTGCATGTTCATAAACTCATTCCTTAATTATTGCACCATCCTTTAGATTGATTCCAATTCTATATTTTTGGAATCAAAATTGGTACCGTGTAGTATTAGTATTTAATAATATCAAGGACTAATTCTTATGTTACTGGTTAGGTAGATAAATATGTAGGAATCCAATATGATGATTAGGTGGAGCCTAACTTAAAGGTAACTAGTTTTATAGTTGGTATTAGTTTTCGGCCACAATATTCTTATTTTCATTTAGAATTAAAATAAAAGTTAGGAAAACAAGAACAAGACTATGTGGGGCCAATAATTGTAGTTGAGGTTTTAATTTTTTATCAATATTAATAAATTCATCATAAGCCAAAGGTAGATAATCAATGCCAACAACAACATGTATAAATACAATATTCATAGGGTCTAAGGAATTATGTCACATCTCTATCCCCAATGCCTCATTGGGTTTGTAGACTATCTTAGGATTGTTATACATCTTATTAAGTCTATGATTAAACGCTGAAATTGTCTCTTTTGGATCTCTTTTCATATATGTAAAGTGTTGATAAACAACACTTCAACTATTGGCCTAGCCAAATTATCCTGAAAACCTATATTGACATTCATCCCAAGAAGTAATTGAGCCTTTTTTAACATTAATAAACTAATCATAGGATACATCTTGTAATGTGAGGGGAAATAGTCTATATTCCACATATTTGTGGGTTACATTAAATATCCCTAAAGTAGTTTTAGAGGCCTTAATATGTTCTTTAGTGGTACTTAATCCTAAGGGAGAATAGAAAAGAAGATATTTCTCAAGGTTCTTAGTTAGTTCATGGACAACCCCAACAACATTGATGCTAGAGCTAGTTATCCAAGAAAGATTCAAAGTTTGGGGTAGGTCCATTGGGAATAGTAGAAGATGAGGTTGTCTACATAGAAAGAATGATTGAACCTGAGATCTTTTCCTAACTTCCTTAATAGACCTAAATTTTATATGGATTTACAAAGGAGGATATATGAATTTAGTGTCTAAGTCTGACCTTTTAATCTTTTGAGTGCTTCAATTATAACACAAGTGATTTATTTACAAATAAAAAAGTAGAGGTGGAGGTTAAATCCCTCCATCTAGTGCTAGATTGTGTTACCTATTGATGTGGGTTTTATGTACACTAAAAAAAAAATTATAAGGTAGCCTCTATTATTTTATGATTAGTGATAAGTATTCACTCCAAGGCATGCATTATTGGGTATTTGGTTTTGTAGACAACCTGTAGGTGAAATAGAGACAACCATATAATTTTTTTACCATAGATGGGTTATCTATGGATGAATATGAATCTAATTAATGTAGGTGTACTAATGATGGATCTAACCTAAGGTGTGCAAGACCAAAAGAAAATCAAAAAAGAGGTAAATGTAGGGTATAAAAAGAGGCTTGTGAGCCAAAGCTCATGAAGCATTTCTAGACCAAAACTTGAATTAGAGTGTTTCTATTCAAAATTTTGCTTTTTCAGATTCAAGAGAGAGAAGAAACTAAAGAAATAATGGACAAGGCATGTGAAGTACCTAGATGAAGATCGCGCACCGTAATCCAGACGTTTGTGAGCACCCCTCTTTGGCTGTGGAGGAATGACACCTGCAAAAAAGAAGAACTTGGACAAGAAAACGTTAGATAGATAGACAGTGGGTTGCCAAGCGAAAGCTTGTTCTCGGAAGTGTGAAAACTTCCTCAAGGGAGGTCAACCCACTGATAACAGATAGATAAAAGATCAAGGAAAACCAGAATGCCAGAATACAGAAGTGATAAGCAAGTTAAAAAAGAAAGAAAAGACAAAATGATTACCTGAAAGGAGCAGTCGGGCTGATGACAGTTGCCGAGGTTGGAAATGTTGCCGCTGTCGGTTATCGGGTCTGTCGATGTCGGTTAGTCTGCCGACGTCGGTGGGGGGTAATGACCGACGTCGGTCGGGGCAATAGGCTTGGATGGGGTTTAGGCAGGTTCTGGGCGAGTTTGGACAGAGTCTGGGCCGGGCTTGGTCTATGGACGGGTCTGAATGGTCTGGGACAGTTTGGTTTTAGTCAGTTAGGGGGTCAAAAGGACAGAGAGGGACAGAGAGAGGAAGATGCACAGAGGACTGAGAAGGCTTTTCAGCCTCTCAGGGAGAAGAGTGGAGGGAGCAGGAAACAGCAGGTATACCAGATAACTGGAAGCTAACAAAATGAAATAAAATGAAATAAAGACTGTGCTTACCTTTTTGTTTGCCGTATGAAGAGTGGGAGAGCCATTGTTGGAGCCATAGAACGCTTGTTGCAAGAAGAGATTCCTAGTCTAGAGCCTTTGCACCTGTTGCTGCTGTTGCATGAGGTCCAAATGGAGAAGAGACGAATGCCAAAATGCCAAGAGAATGCTATTTTCAAGCTCAAGGGTCCAGGGGGGCTGCAACGGATGCAGAAAGGGGTAATGAAGGCTGTCGATGCTGGTAGTTTCACCGATGTCGGCTGAAGAGTCGCCGACGTCGGCGGTCGTAGAATGGGGACAGAGGCTAAAAATAGCCTCTGCCCATTCTTGCACGCCGTCGAGCGAGGGGGTGTGGGAAGAACGGTTATGGAGACACTTAAATGGGCGTGGGGGGAAAGATAATGAGGGGATTTGTCATAATAAATGCTAGGGGGAAGGTGGAGGGATTCAAGGGAGGATCCAAGGTGGCAAGGGTGAGGTGGAAAGGGGGCCACTCAATTAAAAATACTTAAGTTATTTTAATCAAATGGGGAGGACCAAGGCCAAGGGTTAGGATAGGGGTTTAAGGCGAACAAGGGGGGAGGACCAAGGTGCAGACACGTTTGCGATGTCTACATTTGCCAAAAATGTTGCCGCTGTCAGTTATCAGGTCTGCCGATGTCGGTTAGTCTGCCGATGTCGGTGGGGGTAATGCCCGACGTCGGTCGAGGCAATAGGCTTGGATGGGGTTTAGGCAGGTTCTGGGCAAGTTTGGACAGAGTCTGGGCCGGGCTTGGTCTATGGACGGGTCTGAATGGTCTGCGAGAGTTTGGTTTTACTCAGTTAGGGAGTCAAAAGGACAGAGAGGGACAGAGAGAGGAAGATGCACAGAGGACTGAGAAGGCTTTTTAGCCTCTCAGGGAGAAGAGTGGAGGGAGCAGGAAACAACAGGTATACCAGATAACTGGAAGCTAACAAAATGAAATAAAATGAAATAAAGACTGTGCTTACCTTTTTGTTTGTCATATGAAGAGTGGGAGAGCCATTGTTGGAGCCACAGAACGCTTGTTGCAGGAAGAGATTCCTGGTCTAGAGCCTTTGCACCTATTGCTGCTATTGCACGAGGTCCAAATGGAGAAGAGACGAATGCCAAAATGCCAAGAGAATACTATTTTTGAGCTCAAGGGTCCAGGGGGGGCTGCAACGGATGCAGAAAGGGGTAATGAAGGCTATCGATGCTGGTAGTTTCCCTGACGTCGGCCGAAGGGTCGCCGACCTCGGCGGTCGCAGAATGGGGACAGAGGCTAAAAATAGCCTCTGCCCATTCTTGCACGCCGCCGAGCGAGGGGGTGTGGGAAGAACGGTTATAGAGACACTTAAATGGGCATGGGGGGAAAGATAATGAGGGGATTTGTCATAATAAATGCTAGGGGGAAGGTGGAGGGATTCAAGGGAGGATCCAAGGTGGCAAGGGTGAGGTGGAAAGGGGGCCACTCAATTAAAAATACTTAAGTTATTTTAATCAAATGGGGAGGACCAAGGCCAAGGGTTAGGATAGGGGTTTAAGGCGAACAAGGGGGGAGGACCAAGGTACAGACACGTTTGCGGTGTCTACATTTGTCAAAAATGTTGCCGCTGTCGGTTATCGGGTCTGCTGATGTCGGTTAGTCTGCCGACGTCGGTGGGGGTAATGACCGACGTCGGTCGGGGCAATAGGCTTGGACGGGGTTTAGGCAAGTTCTGGGCGAGTTTGGACAGAGTTCGGGCCGGGCTGGGTCTGTGGACGGGTCTGAATGGTCTGGGAGAGTTTGGTTTTAGTCAGTTAGGGGGTTAAAAGGATAGAGAGGGACAGAGAGAGGAAGATGCACAGAGGACTGAGAAGGCTTTTCAGCCTCTCAGGGAGAAGAGTGGAGGGAGCAAGAAATAGCAGGTATACCAGATAACTAGAAGCTAACAAAATGAAATAAAATGAAATAAAGACTGTGCTTACCTTTTTGTTTGTTGTATGAAGAGTGGGAGAGCCGTTGTTGGAGCCACAAAACACTTCTTACAAGAAGAGATTCCTGGTCTAGAGCCTTTGCACCTGTTGTTGCTGTTGTACGAGGTCCAAATGGAGAAGAGATGAATGCCAAAACGCCAAGAGAATGTTGTTTTCAAGCTCAAGGGTCAAAGGGGGGCTGCAACGGATGTAGAAAGGGGTAATGAAGGCTGTCGATGCCGGTAGTTTCACCGACATCGGCCGAAGGGTCACCGACGTCGGTGGTTGCAGAATGGGGATAGAGGCTAAAAATAGCCTCTGCCCATTCTTGCACGCCACCGAGCGAGGGGGTGTGGGAAGAACGGTTATGGAGACACTTAAATGGGCATGGGGGGAAAGATAATGAGGGGATTTGTCATAATAAATGCTAGGGGGAAGGTGGAGGGATTCAAGGGAGGATCCAAGGTGGCAAGGGTGAGGTGAAAAGGGGGCCACTCAATTAAAAAAACTTAAGTTATTTTAATCAAATGGGGAGGACCAAGGCCAAGGGTTAGGATAGGGGTTTAAGGCGAACAAGGGGGGAGGACCAAGGTGCAGACACGTTTGCGGTGTCTACATTTGTCAGAAATCTTACCGCTGTCAGTTATCGGGTCTGCCGATGTTGGTTAGTCTGCCGACGTCGGTGGGGGTAATGACCGACGTCGGTCGGGGCAATAGGCTTGGACGGGGTTTAGGCAGGTTCTGGGCGAGTTTGGACAGAGTCCGGGCTGGGCTTGGTCTATGGACGGGTCTGAATGGTCTGGGAGAGTTTGGTTTTAGTCAGTTAGGGGGTCAAAAGGATAGAGAGGGACAGAGAGAGGAAGATGCACAGAGGACTGAGAAGGCTTTTCAGCCTCTCAAGGAGAAGAGTGGAGGGAGTAGGAAACAGCAGGTATACCAGATAACTGGAAGCTAACAAAATGAAATAAAATGAAATAAAGACCGTGCTTACCTTTTTGTTTGCCGTATGAAGAGTGTTAGAGCCGTTGTTGGAGCCACAGAATGCTTGTTACAAGAAGAGATTCCTGGTCTAGAGCCTTTGTACCTGTTGCTGCTGTTGTACGAGGTCCAAATGGAGAAGAGACGAATGCCAAAACGCCAAGAGAATGTTATTTTCGAGCTCAAGGGTCTATGGGGGCAGCAACGGATGTAGAAAGGGGTAATGAAGGCTGCCGACGCTGGTAGTTTCACCGATGTCGGCCGAAGGGTCACCGATGTCGGTGGTCGCAGAATGGGGATAGAGGCTAAAAATAGCCTCTGCCCATTCTTGCACGCCGCCGAGCGAGGGGGTGTGGGAAGAACGGTTATGGAGACACTTAAATGGGCGTGGGGGGAAAGATAATGAGGGGATTTGTCATAATAAATGCTAGGGGGAAGGTGGAGGGATTCAAGGGAGGATCCAAGGTGGCAAGGGTGAGGTGGAAAGGGGGCCACTCAATTAAAAATACTTAAGTTATTTTAATCAAATGGGGAGGACCAAGGCCAAGGGTTAGGATAGGGGTTTAAGGCAAACAAGGGGGGAGGACCAAGGTACAGACACGTTTGCGGTGTCTACATTTGCCCCTTTTTGTCTTGTTGGTTGTTCTTGACGAACTGCAAGACAAAAATAGGAGTTGGTTGCCCCAGGAAAAGGATGAGGTGTTCCCCCCTCAAAGCGATAGTCGAGAGAAGGGAACCGAAGATCGAGTGTCAATTTGACAGAGAAATGGATAGAAGAGAGTAAGTGAAAATGCTGCAGTAGTCGTGATTGTGCATAGTCCACTTCACGGGAGGGTCGGGTCAAATTGTCGCATGTCGAGGGTCAAGGAGTGCCAAAATTGAGGTAACCGAGCCCCAGCATTTAGTCGTCTGCTGATCGGGTCACTCAATCTAAGCTGAAGCTCCAAATGGTCGTCATGTTCCAGGTATCCCAGGCTCAGGAAGTGCTCCCAGAGACACGAAAAAGCCACAAGTAGTAGGGATCAACTGGCTCGCGATCCTATACTTGCGAAGGGTCAAAAATAGTCTGCGGATAATTTTGCTAACCAGCCGTGAGGTAGCACACATGCAAAAACAACCAAGGCAACATTGTCTTGAAAGTGGTCGAAGGTCGAAGGATGGTCATTGGTCAAGAGGATGGATGGACGAAAGGATGTGGCCGAGCTAACCTCAAAAAATGTCATGTGATCTGAGTGCTGCCTACATAGCCCTTGTGTGAAGGGCCTCAGGCCAATGTAGTTCTCCCTAAAAGGGAGGAAGGGTCAAAGAGACTGATTGGTCTTGGTCAAAGGAAATGATTGGTCTTGGTCAAAGAGAATGATTGGTCTTGGTCAAAGAGAATGATTGGTCTTGGTCAAAGAGAATGATTGGTCTTGGTCAAAGAGAATGATTGGTCTTGGTCGAAGAAAATGATTGGTCTTGGTCAAGGTTGATTGATTGGTCTTGGTCGAAGAAAATGATTGGTCTTGGTCAAAGTTGTCGATAGACTGGTCGTGGTCAAGGTCAAGGTCGCAGAAGAGAAGGTTTGTCCATCAAAGAGATGAACAAATGGGGGTGGTCGAGCTAACCTCAGAGGATGTGTTATCTGAGTGCTGCCTACATAGCCCTGGTCATAGGGCCTCAGACCAATGTAATTCGGACTAAAGGTCTAATTGATCAATGATTGGATGTGGTCAAGTGTCAAAATGATGAGGGCAAGATGATGCTATAGATGTCACATGGGCCGAGGGGCTTTCATCCCTAGCAAGTTTCCATAGTCGTGATGGATATATGCTAAAAATGAATGGAAGTCTATTTATGCTTCAGCAAGTATTGGTTTATGCCTAACATAAATTGGGTCTAGTCGGTAGTTTCCATGTATATTGGTGTCCATAGAAACTATGTGAAATGGACTAGGATGATGTCAGCTGAAAATGATGAAAATGGCTTGGTTTGAGTTGAGTCGCTGATTGATGCGGTTAAATGTGACCAAAGCGAAAAAGATAAAAGGCAAATTGCTCTTTCATTGACAAGGACCAGAAAGGAAGCATAGATAGGGGGTTACTAGAACTAAAGCCCCGTTCATGCATTACGTCGGTGACCAGTGTTGTGTTAGAACGGTAATCGAATCACTTTGACATTAAATTGAGCACGAAGTCCCTTGAGCAGGTGAGAGGAAGAGGATAGGGTAACCCAGTCTAAGAGCAAGAATAACCTTGCCCCTTTTTATAGGAGACCCTGAGACAACTATAAGCCAAGTCCATGACCCTTTTTTTTTTTTTTGGTGCGGGCTGATCGATGCGGGAAGCCTACATAGAGATGTCTTTTGATGTAGTGGTCATGTTGCGAAGCTGATCAATGCGGGAAGCTTCTAAGAAAGGTTGCTGTTTGTAGCAAGATTTAGTCATAGCCATCCTTCGAGGGAGTGGTCTATATTTTTGCTTTATAATGTTTGATAAGTTGGCCTAGCTGTCCTTCGAGGGATCAGTCTAGTAATACAGCAATGATAGTACAGCTGTCCTTCGAGGGAGCAGTCTGTCTTTTTGATTTTGACTTTGTGACCTTGGATATGTTTTGACATCTTGATATATTTTTTTGATTTTTTGATTAGAGTCATGGACAAGGCTGTAGAAGTTCAAGGACTCCCCTTTTATTAGGACAAAGCATCCATGCATCATAAAAGGGTTACAGAAGACTTGTTAAAGGGGAATAGGGTTGAAAGGGATGAGGATCAAGAGGACGGGAATTGCTTAGGGGACGAGCTCAAGTTACGCGTCAAGTAGGCGAGTACTCGACTAACAGAAGAAAGGTCAAAGATGCAATGCATTAAGAGGCTCAGGTTCTGGCCGTCCGTCGAGGGAGGACAGACGATAAGTCCCTAACCCATACTTGTGCGTGATGATAAAAGGTCCAAGCCAATTGGGGCAAATTTGCCTCGTTTACTTCGCTCCATATTGGTCACGTGCTGATTCTCTTTGAGGACGAGGTCTCTGATGTTGAAGTCTTGTTCTCGCAGATTTTTGTCGTAGGCCTGCTTTATGTGACTTTGGTAGACATGGAGAGATAGCATCTCATGGCCGGCCATGAGATCAACAAGCTGGTCAATGTTAGGAAGAGGAAAGTCATCTTTGGGACAGGCTAGATTAAGGTCACGATAGTCCGTACAGATCTGAATCCCCCCAGTTGCTTTAGTAACTGGGATGATGTTAGAGACCCACTGTGGATAATCGATGGGTTAGATGAAAGAGACAGAAAGAAGGCATTGAAGTTCCTCTTTGACAAGGAGCGCAACGCGAGGATGCATCTTTCAAAGCTTTTGCCTAATAGGCTTAGCCTCTAGTTTGGTGACAATGTTATGGGTAGCAATGGTGGGGTCGATGCCAGGCATGTCGCTGTAAGTCCAGGCAAAGGCCTTGCTATGGTTGGAAAGGAACTGGGCATAGTCAAGCTGCTCCTGAGCGTCTAAAGATTGGCTAATCTTTAAGATGTGAGGAACAACAGAAGAAGAAGGGAGGTTGATGTCAATGGTGGATTCATTTAACATAACCTGGTTCTCAGAAGGGAGGAAACCCTGGATGAAAGAGTCGTCGGCACCCATGTAGGAAAGGATGGCGTCATCGTCAATGCAGTGGACAGTGTGAATGGTTGCCGACTCATCTTCTACCATGCTAGGAAAAATGAGAGGGAGAGACCTGGACACCCCATTGAGCTGATAGGTCAGGTGTTCCAGGCAGACGGTGTTTATGGAAAAAAAAAACTAGGAGGGATGGAAACCACCGACTCCGTAGGTGACGAAGGAGAAATGGGCGAGTCTGGAAGAGATTGGTCGATGGTTGGCTTGGGATAGAGGTCGAAAGGAGCCTGAGTGGGGTCAAGATATCCCAGGCCATATCGTTTCTTGACATCGTGATCATTAAGCGGCTCGATGGGCTGATGGGAGCCCTGCTCATAACGTCTGAAACTGAAACCCTTCCATGCACACCTGTGAAGGTAAGTGTGTGCAAAGGTGGGGTTGCCAAGAAACGAGAAATTAGATGTGAAAGGTTGGGGTGAAGAAAGGTAATTGGCGTTGGTAGGAGCTTGATTAAGCCCCCCATAGACAAAGTTGGTTTGAAAGTGAGGAGGACCATAAGGTACGACCATCCCGATCCGCTGGTCGTAATTGGGACTGAGGTGAAGGCATCCATACTCTTGCAGAGTCTGGAACATGTCTAGGGTCAACAAGCGATATTCCCCAAGTGATAGTCATTGGAAGATGTCTTCATGGGGTCTTTGGTCAGCGCTTGAAGAGGAGGGGTGAGGGCGACTGCCGATTGTGAATTGGTCGAAGCTTCCGCAGATGGAGGCAGTGCCAGAGTTGACAGTTTGATGGGAATGAGGACATCATTGGGATGGTAGGTGGTGTTGCAAGTCTTGAAGGGTGAAGGGTCAGCAGGAATGGTATGGACTTGCCCGTCATGCTCAAACTTCACACAACGGTGCAGGGTGGAGGGTATACAGGCCATGGCACGGATCCAAGGTCGGCCTAGTAGAAGGTTGTATTGAAACTCTCCTTCGATGATATAGAAGAGCTCTGGGACTGTGCGTGGACCAACGCAAATGTGAAGGATGACTATGCCAATGGTCATGGCGGTGGTGTCATTGAAAGAGCGTAAGATCGCATCAATTTTGGAGACGCAATTCTTGGGAAGAGACAGCTGATCAAAGGCATGGGTAGAGATAATGTTGATGCTAGCGCCGCCATCGATCATAACACGTTTGATGCGTGTCTGATCAACATAGGCAGTGATGAAGAGGGCGGTCTCCTGATCTTCTGTGTTAGATGTGGGAATCTCAGAATCGCTGAATGTGATGGAGTTGACAGGAGATAAAGAATGGACAAGGGCAGCGAGTGGTTGGGGGTCCTCGGGTTGGACCTCCGCTGCCTGTAAGGCTTGGATAAGGGCTTGACGGTGCTGAGGTGAGGTTTGGATAAGGTCATAAAGAGACATCTTCACAGGTGTCTGATGAAGCTGCTTCAACATGGAGTCGTGAATTAGCCCAGAAGAGGAAGATGAAGAAGGTTGGGACGCGCCAAGGATAGAAATTTTAGGCTTGGGCGCAAGAGGTGGCTTGACGAAGGGATAGGTCCAAGGAATGGCAGCTTTTTCTTTCGCCTTGTCCTTCTGCGACCTAGTGGTTATACGGATAGCATTGATTTTGAAAATAGGAGGTGAGGAAGGGGTCATGTCTTGCTGGTGAGATGTTGACGTGTTTGAAGAGGAAGGAGTCGGGGTCTGGTCGAGAGTGTCCTCAAGAAGAAGAGTGTCTTTCTCCATATGGCGGTGGATGACGGCCTTGAGGGCACAACAAGTCTCAGTGTCATGTCCTGGTGTACGATGATATAAGCAAATTTTCGTATCGTCGAACCAGGAGGGCTTGGACCCGAGAGGTTGGAAAGGCTTGATGGGCGGAAGGGTTATGTCGGAGGTCTGCAGAAGTTGGTGCAATATCAATGAGTATGAGCCCAATAGAGGGTCCATGCTATTTGATATGCACGAGGTTGGTGACTTTTGCTTAGGCGAGGCTAGAAGAGGTTTCCGTACCACCTTATGGGTTGATGGCGCGGTGACAAATGGAGACGGCTCTTTTTTGGTGATTGGTACCGCCTTTTTGGGAGAGGGACTATTGGAGGTAGGCAGAGGAAGCAAATGAGGCAACGAGTTTTGTTTGAAGGCCAGAGTGGGAAGGATGCTGGTCAAGGTCAAAGGATGAGGGCCCAAAATGGATGGCAATGGTGACGGAGAAGGAGGCATTTGTTTTTGTGGTCTGGTAGTCCTCTTCGACTTGGTTGGAAGAGTACTGCTGGTCGAGGTCTGGCCTAGGTCCACCTTCACTTGCGGGTGAGTGAGGGTGGAGACAGGACGAATGCCAAATGACTTGATGGGTTTAGACGAGGTAGATGCAGGTTTCGGTTTAGACGGGTTTGGTTGAGGTTTGAGAGTCTGGTCTTTGTCAAGAGTCTGACGAGATTCTGCCTTGGGAGGATTAGCAGCATGTGATGAGAGGGCACGGGTACGTTGAAGGGCTTTAAGACGCTCCCACAACACCTGAGGCGTCACTTTCCTTGGAGGGAGAAGCGCGATTTTCTCCACTAACCGGGAAAATGGCTGAGAAGAAGATGTTGATGGTTGCGAGGTTGAAGACGAGATGGGTGTAGTGGTCTTAGACGCATGGTGTGGTGAAGTCATGACAGATTTAGATGAAGATGAAGGGGAGACAGGTTCTTCCCTGGGTGGAGAAGAATCTGAAAAGCGAGGATCCCTGAGTGGGTAAAGGGCAGGGATGATGGTGCCCTCCACTTGCGGCTGAGGAGTAGGAAGGGTCGGGTCCTCCATAGGCAGTAGAATGGAGGATGGCGAGACCGGTGGTGCTGGTAAAGCCGAGGTGTCCTCCAAGATGAGAGAGGTTGATGGAGGACTAACCGGAGAGAGAGGTTCGTCCACATGTGACAGACTAATTAATGGACTAACCTCTTGAGGTTGATTGGGGACGAAGGGAGAGACCGTATTGATTGTTCGAATGTTATGCTCATGATTGTCGTCAATTAAGGTCTGGACTTTGTTTTGAGTTGGCGGATGATTGGGGAAAGGTTGTTTGAAGATGTCAATGGCCTGATTAGGGGGTGCATTTGGATTGTCTAAGATGAGATCCCCCTTTTCAAGCATGTCGTGGATTATGTTCTTAAAGGTTTTGTAGTTTTCCATGTCATAGCCCTTAACACGGTGGAAGCTGCAGAAGTCATGCTCCCTATACCACGCAGGGATGGCGTGTGAGGGATTGAATTGCAGAGGAGGTCGGGCTTGAGGGAGATTGAGAGCCCTTTATTTAACAAGCTTGTCCAGCACAGATGCATATGATTCTCCGAGAGGAGTATATCGCCGTTGTACGTATCTTTGCTGGAACTGGCGAGTGGCGCTCTGAGATGTGGATGGCTCAGGCTGATTGGTCGAGGAGGAGGAAGGTCTAATAACCACGGCATTAGCTGAAGCCTTGGATTTAGAATTGGATGATGATGGCTTGGCAGAGGAAGAGTCATTGGTCTTAGAGTTGGGATTCTTGTTTCGTAACTTGACTTTATTCTCCTCGATGGCACGCAACTCAAGTTTGCGAGCCATCGTGAAGGCTTCGTCAAAAGTGCGGAAGGTTTGAACCCTCAGGGTGGAAGAGATATGTCTGGCGCAGGCTTGGGAAAAGAGTTCAATAAGCTCGGCCTGGGGTAAGGAAAAGGAGAGTTGATTGATGAGGCCTCTCCATCGAGCAACGAAGTCGGCTATGGACTCGTCCTCAAATAACCGGATAGAATAGAGGTCCATGATTGAGACCTTCTTGGTTATGTTGATGGAAAAGTGATCGAGGAAGAGCTGAGCCAATTATGTGAATGAGAAGAGAGAATGGCTAGGAAGGGAGCTGTACAAGTCGAGCGTAGCACCCGAGAGAGACATAGGAAACATGTGTAAGAGCAACGCATTGTCATGGCCAATGAGGTAGCAGGCATGTCTGAATGCCCGCAAGTGTTGCTGTGGGTCTTCCTTGTTTTGAAAGCGAGAAAACTTTGGAAGCTCCCACTGGCTAGGATATGGTCTGATTGGGACAGAAGGGTGAATGGGCTCATTGCAGATCTGCTCATATGAGAGAGCGTTGCGTGAGCCAAAAATAGAGGTCTCTAGACTGGTCATCTTGTCCATCAGCATTTTGATGATGTCTATCAACAGATTGATGGGTGGCGTGCCCCCTAAGTTGTAGGGCGCTTGGAAGAGGCTAGGGGAGGTATGCGACATAGTCGGTTGTACAATGTACGGATGACTAGTCGCAGGGGCAGAAGTGGAGGCTAAAAGTGGTTGAGTAGAAGACATAGCTAGGCCCGATGTTGCCACGAGAGGTTGAACTTTGGTAACGGGGGCCAATGGATATGAGGCCACCCTGGTGTTGATAGGGGCCAGGGTAGGCGGAATAGAGAAGATAAGGTTTTGAAAAGGAGTGGATAGCGGTTGAGCGGGTTGGGGTTGACAGGGGGCCAAAACCCCGGTGGAAGTGGGCCCAATGATAGAGGGAGATGCCACACCTAGAGGATTGGTCAAAGTCTGAGTCTGGTCAGTGGTCGAAACGATAGCTCGAGTGTCCAAAGGTTGAACTATGGATGCTGTCGATACAACCGTAGTTGTGGCAAGGGAGGTTGGCATTCCATAGATTGGATTGCCCAAGGAGTCTCACGTTTGGCTATGCATGAGATAGTGTTGCAAGGCCTTGACGTTGAGGTCCAAGAATCATTCGAAATCTTGGTCCCCTTCTTGGACAATGGGAGTCTGTGGCGGGGTTGGACGAATGGGAGTTCTTTCGGTCTCCGAGTTGAACTCCATTGTAGGCTTGGTCACGGATGGGGTAAACGGAAGTGGTTGACGGCTAGCGTGGTTGACAAGAGCCTTGGCTTGGCTACGAGTCAAAACCATGCAAGGCAAAGAAGGTTCAGGTTTCAGGAACTGTGTTGTTCAATTCCAGAAAACCAGGATGGAGTCTTTGGCAGAGAAGGGACAGGTTTTAGGCTGCTGGTTTTGAAAAAAAAGGACAGTGATAGAGACCGATGTCGGTTTAAAAACCGATGTCGGTTAGAAAGATGGCCGACGTCGGTCAGATAACCGATACCGGTAATAGAGGAAAATCGACGTCGGTAAAAGAACCGATGCTGGTGACAGGAAAAAGTCGACGTCGGTGGCAGAACCGATGTCGGTGACTGTGTTTTCCAGAGAACCAAAAGATTTGAAGATTCTTAGAAAAACAATGAAGAAAGCATCCTCGCTCACTCAAACAAATAGATGAGAAGAGGAAAACAGAGAGAGACAGACAAGCCTAAGCGATAAATCCTAGGAATTAACTCTAGAAGCTGTGGCTTATGCCTTAGATGAATGTTTGGGGAGATTGGCTGCAAGAAGGGTCCTAGAAGAAGGCAGTCTAAAGATGGTTTCAGGTGTTGTTTTAGGTGCTCAAAAATCTATGTTAGGGTCTGGTACGTGGCCTGGTGCTAAGGAGCAAGCTCCCCTCACTTCACGATTCCAGTGGTTAGCTAGTCTCGCTTAGCCAAGATATACCTCGCCTAGAGTTTATCCTCTGCCAGAGAACGGAGTGGGCTTCCCCCTTGGTGATGAAATCCAAGTAGGGTCACCGGGATGGGTAAGGTATCCACTGGGGGATGAAATCCCAGTCGGGCCTTGTCTCAAGTAAGTTTTATGTTCATTTTAGTGCATGTGGTTTGGTAGTGTAACATCAAGTGTCTACGGTTCATTCAATATGCGTCTTAGTTACTAGATGTGGACTAAGAAGATGCAAGCACAAGCAGAAATGAATGCAAAGTGTTTTAATGCCCAAGTCGAAATGTGATGTTTGTTATGAAGACAAGTTTGAGAAAGGGTTGAGAGTATGATGTTTGGACTAGTCTAGAAATGCAAGGAAGAAAGATTCGTTTTAGTCCTGCTTAGTGTCATTGAGAAGAAAAGAAGGAGGAGAAAACGTAAGAACCTAATGCTCCTAAATGAATGAAGAAGAAAAGGAACCCAGGAGGAACCTAGGGTCCCACCGGGCGTGCCAGAATGTTTCTATTCAAAATTTTTTTTTTTCAGATTCAAGAGAGAGAAGAAACTAAAGAAATAATGGACATGGCATGTGAAGTACCTGGACGAAGATCGCGCACCGTAATCCAGACGCTTGTGAGCACCCCTCTTTGGCTGTGGAGGAATGACACCTGCAAAAAAGAAGAACTTGGACAAGAAAATGTTAGATAGATGGACAGTGGGTTGCCAAGTGAAAGCTTGTTCCCGGAAGTGTGAAAACTTCCTTAAGGGAGGTCAACCCACTGATAACAGACAGATAAAAGATCAAGGAAAACTAGAATGCCAGAATACAGAAGTGATAAGCAAGTTAAAAAAGAAAGAAAAGACAAAATGATTACCTAAAAGGAGCAGTTGGGCTAATGACAGTCGCCAAGGTCGAAAATGTTGCCGCTATCGGTTATCGGGTCTGCCGATGTCGGTTAGTCTGCCGACGTCGGTGGGGGTAATGACCGACGTCGGTCGGGGCAATAGGCTTGGACGGGGTTTAGGCAGGTTCTGGGCGAGTTTGGACAGAGTCCGGGCCGGGCTTGGTCTGTGGACGGGTCTGAATGGTCTGGGAGAGTTTGGTTTTAGTCAGTTAGGGGGTCAAAAGGACAGAGAGGGACAGAGAGAGGAAGATGCACAGAGGACTGAGAAGGCTTTTCAGCCTCTCAGGGAGAAGAGTGGAGGGAGCAAGAAATAGCAGGTATACTAGATAACTGGAAGCTAACAAAATGAAATAAAATGAAATAAAGACTGTGCTTACCTTTTTGTTTGCCGTATGAAGAGTGGGAGAGCCATTGTTGGAGCCACAGAACGCTTGTTGCAAGAAGAGATTCCTAGTCTAGAGCCTTTGCACCTGTTGCTGCTGTTGTACGAGGTCCAAATGGAGAAGAGACGATTGCCAAAACGCCAAGAGAATGCTATTTTCGAGCTCAAGGGTCCAGGGGGGCTACAACGGATGCAGAAAGGGGTAATGAAGGCTACTGACACCGGTAGTTTCGCCGACGTCGGCCGAAGGGTCGCCGACGTCGGCGGTCGCAGAATGGGGACAGAGGCTAAAAATAGCCTCTGCCCATTCTTACACGCCGCCGAGCGAGGGGGTGTGGGATGAACGGTTATGGAGACACTTAAATGGGCATGGGGGGAAAGATAATGAGGGGATTTGTCATAATAAATGCTAGGGGGAAGGTGGAGGGATTCAAGGGAGGATCCAAGGTGGCAAGGGTGAGGTGGAAAGGGGGCCACTCAATTAAAAATACTTAAGTTATTTTAATCAAATGGGGAGGACCAAGGCCAAGGGTTAGGATAGGGGTTTAAGGCAAACAAGGGGGGAGGACCAAGGTGCAGACACGTTTGCGGTGTCTACATAGAGGTTGGATAAAGAATTAGATACTAATGACTATGATAGGATAATATATCATACCAACAATAAAACATGGTTAGGCGTCAAATGGAACCAAAATACAACATAGTTAAACACATGAAATCAATGGTTATCATATTTATAAGGCTACAATAGCACATCTACAATAAGGAATTATTATTCATATGAAAAATATATTTAGATTATTAATAACTCAATATGAGTGATTGTATATCAAAAACATAAATTATTTTCAACCAAAATACTATGAAAATAAAATGATATAACTTCATACATAATCCATGAGTTGGAGAAGAATCATATTTTTCACATCAAGGATAAAATTATAGAACTTCTAAGAATTTCCTATTAATATTAATAGCCAAAAATTCTCCTCCACTTTGAATAGGAGGATTTGAGTATATATAAGATTGGGATGGGGAAGGCCTCTACGCTCAAGTGAAGTCTAAATATACATATCCAAATAAGAACATCATATGATAATCTCATGTAAATTAATCATGTACAATAATGATTAAACAAAATAGAATCCTTAATCTAAAATACAATAAATACATTTTAAATGGATTAGCAACTAGAAATTCCATAATATATAGAACACATAAATACATATGTATATTTATAAAGTGATAGTAAAACATCACAAAAATGAGAAAACTAATACATAATTGAAGTAGATGAAATGGAATTTGTAACTTGCATTACAGCTAGAGTAGACATTGAGACTACAACTAAGCCAAAAGTAGTTGCCAAAGTAGTTGTGACTTTAGTTACTAGAAGTGACACATAGGGAGGTCCAATTTGAGTATGCACTAGTGTGTAATTAGGAAGATAATCTCTTTGAGGTGGAATAGACATCGGTCCTACTACTAAAGTTGAGTTCTTAGAAGCTTCCATTTATAGGTAATGTGTATGACTTTATTGGAAGATGATATTTATGGTCTCAAAATCAAGTAGATCTTTTTTGAACAACTAAGGAAACTTGTCCATAAATTTATTTTGTACCTAAATCATATTTAACCAGATCATGTAGCACCTTACTCCTTATAATTTTATCCAATTGCATTATTTCATCACTTGTCGTATAAATAGTGCCTTCCATCTCCACCCTAAAGCTATCTAATTTTGCTCACATAAGGTTTTATAAATGGGTATAGTCACCATTTTCCTTTGTGGAGTGATTAATGAAGTAATTCTTAAGTTTACTAAAATATATCTAACTTCCTTTCCCTAGTTTATAAATTGTTGGACTAGGCTCGGATCTCTGTATGTCACTCATGTAAACTATCCCTTTTAGCAATTACCCAAGTAGATTTAGATGTTTTTATTAAATTCTCCATCAATATATTTTATTTTGTTGAAAATTTGAAGAATATATCCCCATTTGGGTTGGGATGCGGCTTTTTTGGATCTTATTAAAACAATCGTGTCAAATAGATTCCTATCTATCCCCTATAAATTATCCATTATGTCTTTGGTAGCCTATATGGTACTCAACTCTAGTTGAATTTGTATAAGCTGATAAATAATATTAAACATATCTTGTATGAATCCCTCAACAACATCTAAAAAATCAATGGGGTCCTCCCTATATTTGTTTAGGTCTAAGGGGTTTATTTTTGTTCATTTGGTCAAAGAGAATATGCCTTCTCTTTGTTCCATCTCAACCTATTGACCCTTAGAAAATAAACCTTTCCTTTTAACCTTTATCAATGTTTTTTATCTATCATAATTAAGCTTTATTTTAGTATACTTATTTATCACTAAATCTTATCTTCTTGTCTCTTCCTGTTGTAACTTCTAAATCCATGCAGGAATGATATTTTCAACTTGTTACACTATTTATTTTGATTGCTATGTTTTCCACGTAACTGTTGTAGGAGTAGATGATAAATATTGTCATGTAGGTGGTGTTTATTTCAAGGAGGATTCCCCTATTTTATGAAAATTAGGAATAACCTTCCTCCATCTAGTAAATTGCCTTTTGATTGATGTGGCAATTACATACTTGGCCTTCCATATTCATTTGTGGGATGAGATGGTAGGTGAGTCTACCTATGGTTATTTAACAATATGCATATATAATTATGTATTTATCCTAGGGGTTAACTACTATAGCAAAAATTTATATAGACACCAAGTTTTTAAAATGTACCCCTTTGCTTGGTGTAGGGGATCATGGACTAGTTACACTAATGAATGAGTAGGTTACTAGGGTGTTCAATAGGTTATTAAAATAGTTAGTAACATCAGTGTATGTGTACCCAATAGTCAAATAGTGATGGTAGGCCCCTAATTAATAACTTGGGCTATGGAATCCAAAATTTGTATTGCATCTACCTGTGCTTGGTTTATTTTGCTTAAAGAATGCAATGAATGTAAAAAGTCTAGTACCCCAATGTTAATTAAATTAATAAAGGGAGTTAAAAAATAATTTAGAATTTTAATACTTACATCAAAGGGAATGATATCTAGGACATTGGTTTTTTTAGTTGTCATTATAGTGATATGAGTTGGAGAGCTTAGAGGTATAGTTAGGGATTGCCCTTGTGTTGTAGTCTTTAGCTTTGATTCTACCTCTCCTTCTACATCTCCTTCTCTATATGTTATTAGTTTAGTAGACATGGAGTTACTATCTCCTATGTTGAATTCCTTAGATTCTTATAGAAATTTTATGTCTCGTAACTGGGTGCTTCCCTCAGTCAACCATTCATCATCTTCTTATGTCTATGTTATCTCATAAAATGATTCTATATATTCTATTTCATTCTTTAAAACCTATTATTATTCATCACACCATATTTTATATTCCTCCTCATTATCATAAATATGCATTAGGTCTAACCCAAGGTCACCCTTTCTTCTCATTTTCCTTTCATTAGGAAAAAATGATTGGTTCTACTCTACTTTTAACTTTTAATGTGAAATGGGAGGGGTATTTTGCTTCCTTGTATATGTCATTATTGTTTTTGTAATAATAAAGGCTGTCCTAGTTAAATTTGGAATGGGAGATAGAGGAACTATAGTGGTAGTGGATGGTGAGTGAGTGCGATGAGTGATAACCACTAGAGGAATGATAGGTGGTGGGAATGCAAATCTAGTGGATTGAGGTGCTAAAAATGGTGGTAGAGACAAATAAGTAGAAGAAATAGAAATAAAGGAACACTTAATTATTATTCAATGGTTAATGAATGCAATGGAAGGATAAAAGTCTAGCTAATGTGATGAGACTTGAAGGTATTTGCTCTTTATTTATACATTGATGTCCATCATTAATGTGTTTTGGATAATTAATAATACTTTGGTATATAGGGGAGCTTGGAGGCATTTAAACTCCTCCAATGTATGCTTATCTATATGGGATAATTAATTTTTGTATTTATTCTTTTACTAGATGAAGGCATCCATGAATAGGTCTAGAAACCCATCCCTACTTCTCAATCCTCTTGGCATCATATCTAGTGATGTTGTGATCATATTAGATCCTCTACACCACAATCATAGACATGTGTGTACTATGTATCTTTATATCCACTTCAAATTCATCTTTAGCATTTATAAATATCTTTTCATGGCATAAGACTAAGCCCATAGTAGATATTTAATTTTCTTTCATATTTTATGATGTGTTATCTTAAATTATTTTGATGGATCTAGTGTTTAAAATTTGCCATTTTGAACCCATAATGTCCTCTAATATTTCCAACCAATTGGAGGGGATCCCACCTTATGTACTACATCCTTCCAATACTAAGAAGATTTGGATGGATGACTACTTGTTTGGCCTTCCTTAATTTAGTTTATACATCATTTGTCAATTGGTAAAAAGTATCTTGTTTAGATAATTTGACAAGTGAAATCCTTGTTAGGTGTAAATGATGTGCCTTTATGCCTTTAACTCTATTTATTATGAATTCTAGGTACAACCAATAATCATCCATATTTTGAATAATTATATTAATAGGGTTAGATATCATAGGTATATTCTTCCCATATATTGCTTGATACATAATGGGATAAAAATTCATTATCATCCTCTTCATGTTCTTTCTGAATCTATGCACATGAATAACATTAAACTCATCACATGTCATTTTTTTTAGGGTAATTAGGAGAGGGCTTACATGGATGCTCATAAGATGAATGCAAAGTTGTAGTCATCACATATACCACTTAGGACATCATGTATAAATTTCCTTTTGTGGAGCTTCTAGGATTTATGAGTTTCAAAATCAAATTAGATTTGATGATCTCCCCTAATGCAATGATTTTGTTAAAAGTAAAAATAATATATAAAAGAGGAACCCATACCACATTGACATACTTGATGCTTGAAAACCCATATATTTTGTTTATTAGGTCCATGGTGATTCTTACCCCTACATTAAAGAAGAAAACAGGAATAGCCAAGTAAGGGCCTCACTTGCCAAGTTGTTTGGGTTGTTAGACAACTCTTATAACTTCTTATTGACATTATTGTTAAGAATACATGAAATCACCATGTCCTACTTCTATGACATGTCTGGGAAGGGGATATTAAATAACTTTGAAAGGAATTTCCATTGATGTATGTAATTAGTGTCTTTGTAAGCCTAAATTGTAATAACTTTCCAGGAACCCTACTATTCATGAATAAATCAAACATTAGGTCAATGTTGGGCATTACCTATGGCTTAGCTATTATATTGTGAAGAGAAATTACTTTGATGACTAGAAGGCCATACTTATATTTACATGTGAAAATGGAGAGTTTATCTTCATTTTTGTATGAACTAACTGCATCGATCATATCCCAAATTGAAAAATATTTATTAAGCTCATGGTGGAAATACACTAGATCAAATTATTTGTCTATTTATTTAGATAGCCATATAATTGAGTATACATAAGGAATTAAGAAGCGATATGATTAACCCATTGACTTCTTCTTAAAATAATTTTTTGTGTGAAAAAAAAATAAGTTCCTAGTTGTAATGGAGTTTGGATTCACATTTTTCTCTTGATCTTAGAATTTACAATACTCTTGATAGCTTGAAGGCAACATAATTACACTAGAAATGACAAATTCAAATATATTACTTTAGTTACTTTATTTTTGAGAATATGTTGCATTAATTATTAATTTCATGTGAATTAAGTAAAAAAATGACATTCACTCTCTTATCTATTTAATATTTGAATTTTAATTCATAATACCAACTTCCATAGCTTTTAATACCATGTGGCTTCTTCTGCATTTTTCTAGGTGCTTAGTCATCTTAATATGATACATGTCTCTTTTTTAATCTCTATCTTAGTTTTTATGTCTTCATTATTTTATGATGTACATTTAGAGGACACATGTATGTGTTTCATTATTCCACTCATTGCTAACTTTTATCTTGACGTGCTTTGTCTCTTTTGATGTGATGTAATGAGATGATGACACATGTATGACTCTCACTGCTCTACTTTCCAAACACTTTCCATACATAGGTTCATGTTAAAATTAACTTTGGGATAGTGGGATGGTGACATTTGGATATATCTCACTACTCTACTTGATTTGGATTATATATGCAAAGATCCATGCTAAGATCATGTCTAAGCTACTGCGATGATGACACATGGATGGCTCTCACTATTCTACTTTCCCAATACTTTTCGTACATAGTTCTATGATGATGTAACCTATAGGTTACAAATATGATGATGTGGATGACTCTCACTAGTCTTCTTGATTAGGATTATCCATATAAAGGTCCATGCTTATGTCAACTCATAGCTATTGAGATGATGACATGTGTATGCTTCTCACTATTCCACTTACCCAAGATTATGAATAGAAATGTCTATGATGATGTTAGCTTTGGGTTATTATTATGATGACACTTGGTAAGATCACATTAATCCACTTACCTAGGTGAATATGTATTAAATACTACACTAATGTCACCACTAGGTGACTTTCATTCTTTACTTAGGATTTGAGTTAGTGAATTCATGCCATGTGGTAATAAAAAAGGGGATCTAGGAGGGCCCATAAGATAAATAAGCATAGTAAAACCTACTTATGGCATAACATAGAGAAACACCAAGCTAAAATCAAAATATTTCAATTCAATTAGACATTAAATCATACATTAAGCATTCATAAACATAAGTTAAAATTTAAGGTGAAAATAAATCATTTAGCATGGATTATACACATATTCAATTTCTCCATAACTTTGAGACATTTTTAAAACATTTGAATCAAATCCTATAGAATAAATCTATAAATTGTGCCCTAGCACACATAGTAAAAATATATGAACTTAGTAAATAATGATAATATATTGAGTATGTAAAATTGATATAGAACTACTCATGAAAAAAACATTGTATTGATCATGACATCAACAAAATAGGGAATAAATTATATCTATAATCATATCCCAAACTAATTAAATATTGTTAAATAAGATTCATATAAATTATGCATAAACAAAGAGCATACACAAAAACATCGATAAAATAATAACGTAAAGGTATTTCATACATGTGAAACATTCAAATGTCGACAATGTAGATAAATGAATACACACAAATCTTGAAGTAATGAAGAAAACATGATAATCATGCAATAATAAGTTTTATTTATCTACATAATCAATTTTTGACATTAGTATATTTTTAAAATTAGGTATCTAGTAAGATATAAATTTGAAAGTAAGTGAGAAAATATCAAAATATGTGTGGAATGTAATAAAATATAGTAGGAATGAAATTAATAGTCATAGAGTGATAAAACCGAAGTAAAATATTCCCCATTGAACTTGTTGTGATGCAAAAAGTTATAGATGGCTTATAAACTATTTTTGATCTAAGAAACTATATCTTGTGTCTATTGGGACAATTATATTGGAATGGGACAAGAGTGTAGTTTGATACTGTCTAGACTAGTGTGATTTTATTTGTGTAAAAATTTTGGGTTTAAGGTAACACCACCACCTACAATTGAATCTAAAAAATAACAAATTTTATATTTTTCAACTCACTCGAGTACATTTATGAACCATATTCTATATAAAATTATTTATAGAGAAAAAATGCATATACTAAATCAAAAATCAACTAATGTAAATGAACTACACATATCATGCATAGGTCATGGTTTTATAATTTTTTGAAATACTATTTTTATTATCTTTGAACACATGTGACATTTTAAACATTAAACAACTCATCCAAGTTATGTAGGTAATCAAATGTTGGATCTGGTTGAAGATTATTAACTCATGGATAGTGAATCTTATCAAACTCACATATATCATCATCATCATTGTGATAATCATAGAACTCATCATTTGTAACTTTAGCTTTGATTTTTGCATTTTTTTTAATCATATGCATGTGTATAACATGTTTATCTATTTTTTACTAAGCCTTGTGTGTTATTTTAGGAAAAATCAAATTTGATATTTTATTATCATTTATGAATCTATGATTACCATCACTACCATCATGGAGAATATGAATAATACTATCCTTAAATTTGAATGTAATACAATGTTTTAAGTTACCGATTGTAGCTTCCATATATTTTAATCATTACTCACCAAATGTAGCACTTATCTAGTTTCTTATTTTATTATAAAAATATTGTGTCCACAATTTTGGGACCACATATAACTACTAATTTAATATATCGCATTGAATATTTGTAATATATGGCTTTCTAAAATTCATATTTATCATGACCTATGTGCTGAAGTAATGGAATTATGCATACATTTGGCTACATGTCCTCATTCAATTTCACATTATGTCCATATTTATTCTCAATTAAAAAACCATAATAGTCAAAGGGTTTCTTCTTGAATGTTTATAATTTAAGTGTATTTGGCCCTTATTATGAGCCATAGTATGTGGTAGTATGTGTTTTATAATTTGAATAGTACCTTTGTCCTTATATTTAACATTTTTTTGTTGTATCACTAAACAAGTATTAATAGCATGCCCTTTTATTAAGTGAAAATTAAAACAAGGGTTTCCTTCTTGGTTAGATAATTTCTTAATAGATCTATGTCTATATATAGTTAAAAACATTAATTCCATGTCAAGTAACATTAGTAACATAACATGTGGTATATCATTTACACTATTATATTTTATTCTAATAACTAATTATATGTTCATGAACTCAACACTATTTATTGAATCTTCCAAAGGTGTCTAACTTACACCTTTAATGCTTCGATGTATATATTGTGTCTATTCTCTAATAATGTTGGATTTAATAAATATGTTAGTCCATGGTACACATGATAAATTAGCATTTTTTGTAGTATCTATATTATAAAAAATATTCATTATTTTTTCTATGTTCTTATGAATTATTTCCTTTTAATCATATCTAAACTCACCTGGGCCAACTAGGGTAAAATTTAAACCACATAAATAAGCATCCTTGTTCATTTCTATTAAATTTATATCATTTGTACAACTATCATCAAAATTATCATCAATATCTTGTATGGATATAAAATTTAGATCTTATGAATTTAATAAATGTAATTCATGTACATCCTTTTATTTTTATACCTTCGTAGGTGAATGTTATTATTATAAAACATCTATAGATTGCATATTTTCTCAATTTTACTATATTCAACAACCTCATAAGTATGCATTTAATCTATAGGTATGATCTTTGGTGGTGGAACTATATTATATTTAGATTCTTCTAATTATGAATTATCCTTAGTAGTAAATTCTATAATTTCACAATCTTTGAATTCTTGATTATTTATAGGGCATGTATATAAATATATTTCATGTAAAAAATTAACACCCATATAGAGTACAAGGAATAACTTTAGTTTAATGTATCCATGTCTATCTAATATTAAATTATGCTGAAAGTTATTGGGCATTACTTGAAATTGTGCTGATAATATTTTGGAGCATATGTTAAAATACAATATGATAGAACCTAGATCTTGGTGATGTACAATATCAAATATGTGGATATTAATATATGTATTTTTAAGAGAATCCATATTATTACCCATTATCTATAAGAATTTAATGTTTCAAATATTCAATCTTGAACCATCATATATCAAAACCCTTTTGATTATTGTATTATTGATCTATAATTATATGAATAAAGGGAGATAATGAACATTATTATATTTATAAATCAAATAATCATTTACAAAATGGATAAAATCCTTAAATTATTTACAATAGATGAAAAATTATAAGGCTTTATGTCATGGGAATAGATGTTTGATTCAATGATTTATGCCAAATATCCTTTCAAATGGTAGATTTCTAAATCAGTTCTAACATACAAATATTAGTTGGTCCATTCCGTAACTGAACAATAATATAACAAGTATTATATTGATTAACTAATCCTAATAGATTTGGTTGTGAATGAGAAGGTTATTATTAAATCAATCCTCTTACGTTGTTCGATGGGGCACCTGGCCTCCTCTAGAGATATTATCTCAAAACAAAAATATAATATAATATTAGTATGAATACTACAAGTGGATATTAGCTAACATATTTTGGAGGTCTATGGGTAAGAAGAAAAACTGTACCATTTGAACCCTCTAACATTTAGTACAAATAGCTAAGAAATTAAACTAATCCATTCAATAATAAGTATCATAGAATTTCATTAATAATATCTTGGTTGATAATGAAGTTTTATCTCTTCCTTTTAGTTATGAATCCATGGAATAACATGTACACAAAATATTTTGCATATTATAGGGAAAAACATGTAATTAACACCAATAAATATCAAACCAAGAAATGATAGATATATTCAATCAATATAATCATGATTATTATAAAACCTAGATATTAGAGATCTAAAGCCATAAAAAATATATTAAAAAAGATAGGAGGAAAGTGTAGGGAAGATTAATATTTTTTGATGATCCATTAAAAAAAAGTTCACTAATATGTTTTACCTAAAATTGATATTAAGTATGTTTTAATATAACTAAGATAAATAATTGAGTAAATAATAATATTCAAGTTATTAAATAGATAGACAACTAATTTGGAACTTACTATATTTATAATTATTATAAAAGTGTAAATTACGAATAAATGGATGATGCAAGAATTGTGGTCTACAAGATTTCAATAGTCACTATGAAAATAATTTTAGGGTTGTGTGAGGGTGATGTGAAGCATGAAGCATGAATATTTTTATTTTTTATTTTTAGAATTATGACCCCACTGACATTCTATATAGCAATTTTTTTTTCAAGTTGAAGATAAAAGGAATCAAATTTTTCTTTGGCTCCCCCACCATCAAATGGAATCAATTATTCTTTGGGTCCCCAACATCAAAACGAATTTCAAATTTTTATTTGTTTAGTCATGGTTAAAATACCTCATTCAAATAAGAGGAAGAAGTTAAACATAAAACATTATAATAATTAGAAGAGTTGAAATAAAAATAAAAGGTGTGAATACAATCATTTAGTTTGAGACATGGTATAAAAATTATCCCTAATAAGCCAAATATCATAGATAATAATGAAAAGGACAATAATGGTGATGAATATTTACATAAAATTCCATATTATGTTACAATACACAGTCAAACTATAATGTTTTTGATTTTATTGATGACAAGTCTATACATGATGATTTTCCCCTATCAATGAAGGCAATATCATAGAAACATGTAATGATGAAAGTAACAATGAATAAAATGTCATCCTACTACTAAATAATGAATAAATTAGTAGTGAACATAATGCTATTTAAACACCCTCTCAACAAATTCCACTATTAACAACAAATATGAGAATTGTACATATAAAATGCAAGTACTTAACTAAAGTTAATGATAACATTTTGAAACTAATGCATAAACGAATGCCTAAGTACCATTCAATAAAATCAGATAAAACATATTGGGATAGTTTATTTGATAATTAATATTTTGATAGTAAAAAATGGCAAGTGTTTATTTAGTTGATGAAATTGATTAAGATGAGCCCTGTAATATACACAGTAGGACTAGGAACATCTAACATGGATGATGAAAACAATGCAATTATTAAAAATATACATGCTACATATAATATTATAGGCTTGAAATCATGTATCAAAGATGGTAATGGTGCCTGATGTATAATTACAACTTGTGTAGTAAGTGGTCAAATAAGGAAAAAAATGATTGATTTCCAAAACTAGGCAATAAATCGACGTACATAGAAAAATATTAATGAAAGCAATTGGAAAATATCAAAGAATTATTGACTTCAATACCAATGAGATATGGGAGTTCTATGATATAATTCCAATAAATGATAATGTTATAGATGATGCTATGAAATATTTACTTAAACATTTTTAAAAGACAATACAAGAGTTTCACCTAATACAAGAAATATATCAAAAAGAAGAGTTGGTTCTCATAACCTTGAACTATATCTGAAACATTTATTGTATATGACCCAAACAAAATTATACTCTATGTTTTTCAAAAAAATATCCACAATTTTCTATTAGTTAAACATATTTTTAGATGGCCAAACTATTTTATGTAAAAATAAATCACATAGGCACCACTTGTTCTTGTAGGCAACATGTTGAATTTTTAATGGATTATGATGTTTTTAACCACATATATTGTTATTTTCATAATAAAAACATATTTTAGGAGTGTGGAAAAGAATTTATACTAAAATAAGCCAACAAATTTATTTCAACCATTTTTTATGAAAGACCAGATGGATAATTCTTTTATAATAAAGCATGTTTAGATGGAAATTACAATGTTTATGGTGGATTGCCAAAATTAGAAAATTCTATCCATGAAGAGTGTATAAGTTAAATTGGATAGGAATTATTTGGTTTTATTAAATAAATTTTTTTGACTTATCAAATAAAATTTGGCAAAAAATCTAGAAGGTATGAACAAATACCTATTTCAAAATTTATGGTCAAATTCAAGGAAAAAATTGTTTATGAGTATGCAAAGCACACACACAGATCAAGATGGTTGGATGAACATTTAAAGATAATAAATAACACATTCACACTTGGGTTTATTATTTAATTTTCTTATAATTACATATTCAAACCATAAATGGAAGTTCAGTCATATTATTACAACTTAATATAGGTTGCCATATTTATTTATATAAAATTAATGCAGGTACTTGATAGTACAAAGTAAAATTAAAAAATATTAATGGAGTACCATTTCAATGTTAGTGATGAATTAATATATTGTACAAAGTATGTGTAAGGTTGTTTTGAGAGGTTTCATGTATAGTTGACAAAGAAGAACATTGATTTCAATCAGCATTATATTTGGTTAGACAATTGCACATCACAATTCAAGAATACATGGATGTTTTAATGGTTGAGTAGGATGCACATTACCACTGGTGTAGAACATATTTAGAGTTTCAATAAGGATATCCATGGAAAATGGGAACATGATAGTGATAAAACATGTGTAAAAATATCCATTTCAAGAGAGGATTTGAAGTTTGAAGATGGTGTTATTTTGACTAATGCAATAACCATAATTGAAAGGTTTAATGAGAAAATTGGCCATGGTGCTCAACAAAATTCTATTATTCATATATATTCTAGTTAATGATGAAGAACACTTCATAAAATATGAAGATTACATCAATATAATGAGATCAAGTGATATCCACTCATTTCATAGCTCAAATGTATGTTCTTGTACTATTCATACAAAACTCTTAGCATGTTTTTGTTCTACATTCATGGACTCTATTTAGAATGAGTGTGAGTTACAAGAGTGGGTGGATGAATGAAGATAAAAATCTCTAATTATAATTAACACATATCAATTTACACCAACATTAAAACTTATAGATATGATATAATTATATAAATTTGACCACATATTTGATCTAGTGCAACTAGGTAGAAAATTAATCATTTCGTACTATTTATTCCCATTATCTATCTTGATAATGTCATTAATTTTTGTTTTTGAGATACAGGCCATGTTTTTGAATTTATTGATGATGTGGACAATGAAAAGGGAATAAATTACTACTTATGTCAATGTGTAGAGGAAACTAAAAAATTACTTCCCTAGTCATAAATGGAGAAAACATTGTCTATCCCACTAGGTTTTTGCTTGTCACTAGAACTTGGAATTGATGATATCCTATAAAAAATTTAGATGTATGGTTGTTTGAAGACTTTGAAAAACATAGGAAAATACTACACTATTTAAATTTGGTTCTTATATAAAATATTTAATTGGCTAAATATGATGTGAGGCCATTAAACAAGAATGTATGAAAAGTTCATGAGTGAGAACATGAAGCTATCATTACTACTATCAAGATTAGAGCAAATCCTAGTGGTTAGTTGGATTGAAATTCAAAGTTATTTTAACTTATCAAATGTATATGTATTTATTTTTACCAAATTTTATTGATTTTTTAGGTAGTACATATAAATTTCATTGTTAATTACTTAATAACAATGTTTTTGTAGTTAGTAATGCCAAATAATCTTCCACCTTAATGTGTTTTGCACTATTAGTAAATAATTACATATTATTGACGCTAAGAGAAGCTTAATATAAGTATAAAGGACCCATCAATGAAATTTATTCCATAATGTTTTATAAAAAAAATTGTCAACATTATCGAAGGTACAATTAAAGGGATTTGAAATTTAAATGATGGTTCTTTCGATTCATGAGAATGACTTATGTTTTATGTTTTATGCACACATGAGGTCAGGCTAAAAAAAAACATTTTTATTATTTTGGGAAGGGAATTCTCGAGGTAGGAATTGGTGGTGGATATCTCAATTGAGCATGAAGGGAGGCCAATAAATTGGTACAAGATTTATCTGACACTTCATATGTGTTATTAGTGATATTTTAGATCCAAAAAGCACTAGAGGTAGAGTTCTCCAACTATAACTTCAACTTTGACAACATTTGTTGTCAGTGTTTCCATGCTCCTTAACAATAGTTAAAATATGCATTTGGGTGGATTTTTACATCATTTTAATTGTTTAAATCTCCATTTTCCTATATATATGTGCTCAAATGGATATATTTTCACTTTAAAGTCCTAGATGTATAAATTCTAGTTGGAGGACAAGAACTTATCTCTTCACTACCATAAAGTTGTATTTCAGGACCTATCACTACAACTTGTGCCATGGATTGGTCTATAAATTTCCATCATCATCATATAAGGTGTAATTATATGGATTCAATTGTCATGGGAGGTTTCTTTCAATTCATCCAAATGAATTATGATTTATATTTTACACATGCCTAAAGTGAGGCTAAAAAGTACCTTTCTCTTATTTTGGGAAGGGCATTATTGAGGCTAAAATGGGTGAAAGGTCTCTCAAATGGGAATTATGTGAGGACAATAACCATGTAGTGGACATTATCTACCACCACAAACATTTCTTTATCACCATTTTCAAGCGATGAACCACTAGAGGTAGAGATCTCCAACTACATCTTCAAATTTGACAACATTTATTGTTAGTGTCTCCACGGTCTTGAATAATAGGGAAAACACACATCTAGGTGGATTTGTATGTTATGGTAATATGATCATGTTTTATTTTCCTATATATGTGTGCTTATAGTTATAGATTTTCACTTACAGATCTTGGAGGTAGAAATGTCAGTTAAAGGTCAAGCACTTGTCTCTTCACTGTAATAAAGTTAAATTTCAAGACCTGTCACTACAACTTATGCCTCTAGTTTGTATGGAAAGTTATGTACACATGATCTATAGAGAAATGAGAGGGATTATAAATTCATGGGATATTTATTTTATTTTTTTATAATAACCTAAAAAAATTATTTTACACATGCCTAAAGTCAGGCTAAAAAACTACATTTTTATTATTTTGGAAAGGGCATTCTTGAGGTCAAAATAGGTGGTGGGTCTCTCAACTAGGAGTTATTGGAGGAAAATAACATGGTCCTAGAAATTATACACCACCCAAAATGTGTTTTTATCACCATTTTTGAGATTTAAAACACATGAGGTAAAGTTCTCCAACTATAGCTTCAACTTTGAAAACATTTGTTATTAATATTTCCATGCTCCTAAAAAGTAATGAAAACTTGCATCTAGGTAGATTTAAATGTTTTGATCATGGATTATGTTTAATATTCCTATTTATATATGATTTAAGTGATTTTTTTTCACTTGGAGGTCCCCTAAGTGTAAATACCAATTGTAAGACAAGCACTTGTCTCTTCACTACACTAAAGTTACATTTTAGGACCCATCACTATAACTTGTACCACAAATTGGTCTACAACATTCCACAAATGTGATCTAGGGTGAGATTAGAGGTATTAAACTTTCATGGTAGGTTTATTTATATTCATTCCAATAATTTATGGTTTCCAATTTATGCATGCCTAAAGTTTTGCTAAACACATGTATTTTTATTATTTTAGCAATCATGTTCTTGACGCCAAAATGGGTGGTGTCTCTCAACCAGGCATGATGAGAGGCCAATAATCTGGTCTTGGATGTTTTATACCAACAAAAATGTGTTTTTAGTGCTAATTTTGAGCCATGAAGCACTGGAGCTAGAATTCTCTAATTATAGCTTCAAATTTGATAATATTTGTTGTCAATTCTTCCATGCTCCTAAAAAGTAGTGAAAACATGCATCCAGATGGACTTGGACATCATTATCATGGGATAATGTGTCATTTGAATATCTATACATGTTTAAAGTGATTTATTTTCACCTAGAGGTCCTAAAGGAAGAAATTATTGTTGGACGACAAGCACTTGTCTCTTCACTACAATAAAGTTGCATTTCAGAACCCCTCACTACATCTTGTGCCATGGATTGATATCAAAGGTTCCATCAACATATTCTAGGTGACATTATAGGGATTAAAAATTCACATGAGGGTTATTTCTCTTTTTTCCAAAGACTTACATTTTCTATTTTATGCATGCCTAAAATCAATCTAAAAACTAAATTTTCTTATTTTGGGAAGGGTGTTATTGAGGATTGAATGGGTGGAGGATTTCTCAATCGGGCATGATGGAAGGTAAATAACCTATTAATTGACATGATCCACCACCCCAGACATATTTTAAGGACCACTTTTGAGCCATAAATCAAAGGAAGTAGATTTATCCAAATATAGCTTCAATGATGCTAAAATTGATAACATGTCTTATGAGGCAAAGTGAGAGACAAACATAGTTATTGAGAGTGACCATGAATATAATAATTATGGGAATATACATGGGAATAATTACTTCATCAAGGTCTCAACCACCCCATATTATTAGATTTTAATAAATACTCAATGCTAATAACCCAAATTATATTGGTTTTTATGATATGAAAATGCCTAAGGATATCTGAACCCATTTATTTAATCTTCAAATAAGGAATTTATCGTGAAAGTATTATCCTCTACTAGAGGTAATAGAAATAATCCAAATTAATTTAGGAACTTCATGACATAAATAATTTTAATAATATAAATCTATTAGATTTTGTTTATGAGGTTTTAGAGGAGTATGGAAGAATTTGATTAGATGTTTGAATATTTGTCATGAAACAAATTGCTCTCTTTTTGTAAACATTTTCGTTCAAAATGAGTTTCTTACCAAAATGCTAAATTTTAACTTTTTAATTTGAGTTTCATATTTTAACATGTTAAAACAAGTTTATGAGCGACCATAGAGGTCTATAAACATGATTTAAATGGTTATGTACCTCCCACTTCATTTAAATACATCATATAAGGAGTTCAAATGTAGTTGAAGAGTAAATAGAGCATATGGTAAGTTAATTTTGAGTAGCTGAGAGATTGTTGTTGATTGAAACAAGAACAAACTAAGTTGAGATAAGTGATATGATTCGAGTCATGAATAATAGGAGCTAGTAAAGCATAAGAAGGAAATGAAAAATATTAACTGGTGGGTGGTCATAGCCCTTTACGTCTATATATTAAATATAGTTGAAGGTCTATTGAAAGGTTTGACGAAGGATGATGATGTATATATAGAAAAGAAGATTTTGAAGATTCATGAATAAATAATATAATTCTGATGATGTTGTGTTTTCCCTCAAAAATTTTGAGGTATTTTTCCATGATATTATTTCTCTTTCACCTTGTTTAATGTCTGGATGATTTTTTTCTTTAGCTCCAAATAGAAGTGCTTTATACTTGTTGACACAATTAGAATAAAAGGCAACTATTTTACATATTTATTACTTTTTTAAATCTAAAACATACTTGATAAGGTTAGCTAAACTTGGATATATCCTAATACATGTGAAATAATCTTTTTAAATTCAATAATGTATGAGTTTCCCTCAAATCATTATTCTTGAATCTACAAATATAGTCTACCTATAATAGTCAACAGGAATAAGTGATTGTTTGGAGCAAGTTAGGTTTGTTCAAGCATCAAAAATAATTAAAAGGGTAATGTGATTATGAGAGGAGGCTGATTAAGTCTTAAGGAGTCTAAATATAGTGATGAAATGTTAAAATTCCCTTTTATATATTTTCTCAAGTTTTTCAAAGACTGTGGAAGCCCTTAACCAAGGTTTTTGAAGATAAATGCTTATAGTTTGAAAATTAACTTTATAAATCTCTTGTAAATTATTAGGTAGATACAATTCAATTAAATTTAATTATTGAAATTTTTTCAATGTATTAAAACTATTGAAAATAATAGATATTTGTTATTGTGTGTTCTACATACCTTAAATATGTCTAAACAAGGCTAAAGTGTTATGATTCATATTTTACTTGAAGATCAAAGCTATATAAAGTTCCTGAATCAATTGTTTGACATTTTTATTATATGCATGAATTTTCAAGTCATCCTTAAGATCATTTAAGTTGGAACTTGAATGATATGTGCTTCTAAGAACATGCTAGACCGATTACAAAGCTGACAAAACCCAATTTTCCATGTTTGGTTTAAGCATAAGGAGTATGTAAGGTTTGAGGTGTTTTGGTCAAGGGATTAAGACTCAAAATTATTATAAAAACCTATGGTATGTGTATTCAGTTAATGATATAGTGTATTTGTCAATTCTAAAGTGAAACAAACTTATTATGGTCTTATAGGAATCTATACTATATTTTGATTAGAGAGGAATGATTCAACATTGTGATTTGAAGGAAGACAAAATACGAGTATGAGTACAAAGCCTTTATAAGGTCAAGTATTTTTTTTGAGTTATAAATAAAGTACAAGAAGATTAAAATTTGTGGATATTTGAGGAAATGCCTAATGAACAAGTTCTAGTATAACATAACTCTAAGTTATTTGCAAGAAATAGTTGTTATGGAAATGAATTAGTATTTTGATGGATATAGAGGTGAAAGTAAGCTCCAATAGATGTCCAATAACATAATAGTAGTCATAGTTAACCTAATGATTTATATGATTCAATTTATATCTATTGGTTAGTTTTTACGTCTATGCAAAGGCCTAAAAGGAACAATATTATTTCATGATTTGAGGTTGATAAAGAAAGGTACTTCAAAATGTGATATAATATAAAAATGAATAAAATATTATGATAATATTATCACAATGAATATATTTGATATTATAAATAGGATATAATTCATTTCTATAATCTAAATTAGAATACATGGTGAGGCAAATATGAAGAAGTTAGGTATGTGAATGAATGATTCAGCTTGATAAATGATATAATAATCCTAAAGATAGTGATAAATAATCTCATTGGTCTTGAAGAGACCAATCTAAGAAAAGGGAGACCTAATTGGAGACCTAAAAAATGAAAGGAGATTAGTACAAGGTAAGAATAATAATATTATTATTATTATCCCTAAGGGTTAGCTCAAGTGGATAGGATCAAAGACTTCGATCACCTAGGTCTCGAGTTTAATTCCTATTAGACACCCTGTGATGCATCACAGTTTAGGGGAAGATGCTAGACTAAGGTAGTAGGAGTAAGTCATCCTTCATTAATGGAGGGTCAAATTCAAATCCTCAAATATACAAAAAAATAATATTATTAGTTTTTTTACATCTGTTTTATACAAAGATAAAGTTTAAAATTAGTTTTGGAAGTATTAATAGTCTTGTAAGATCAATAAAGTTATATATCCTTGAAGACAGACCTGAAAGGCCCAGAGAAAAAGACCTTAAGGGGTCTTCTTGAGTAATAAATGTAGTTTATGATAATAAACCATTAAATGCAATAATTGAGGTTATTTTTTTTGTGGAACATAACCACTTCATCAAACATGCACAAGGAAAATGTATAAAGGCATCCAAAGAAGGTATGAAAGAGATGAGTATTTAATTAGTTATTTCAATTAAGTACTTATAATTAAAATGTGGTATGCTTATAAATTTAATGAATTTACAAGATGATAAAATAGGAAAATGGTTGAGCTCTACATCTTGACGTCAAGCTAGGGAAACTGTGCCCTAGCTGCTAGTTTGCCTTGATTTTAAATGCATTGCTGTGGTCGGAGGAGCATGGGGAAGTGTGATGGTGGGTTTGAGAGCAAGGGGCAGGTGGTGGTTTATGTGGAAGTGAGGGGATGGCACAGGGGGAAAAAAATAAGATCAGGGGTGAAAGGAGTTTCAGGGATGTGGTAAGCAGGGGCTCCCAAAGGTAGGATGTCAGTTTCAAAGACTGGTCTGGGACAAGTCAGAATGAGGGTATGCAAGGCATTGGTGCTGGGGGAGGCTCAAGAATTCCAAAAACTAATGGATTTTTGGAGCGGTGTGAGGAGCAACCTAAGCTCATTATTCCATTTTAAATGATTGCAGAAGATGTGGAATACTATTCCAAACACTCATTATACTGTAAGTTTCTTGGAATAAAAATTTCTTTGCCTTTCTTAGAAAATTGGGCTCAAAGAGTTTGGGAGCTAGAGGGGGAGATGGAAGTACTGTTGCCGGCCAATAGCTTCTTTATGGTCACTTTTAACTGCTTGGCAGACAGAAATAGTGTGTTTGAGGGAGGCCCATATTTCTATAACCAGGCAGGTCTCTTTGTGAAACATTGGCAAACAAGATTCAATCCCTCTGAGGAGTTGCCTAACAGGGTACTGATATGGGCTAGGCTCCCTTGAATACCAATTGAATGTTGCAGAGAGGATGTTTTACAAATGATTATGGCCATGCTTGGAAAGCTAGTGGGATCATCCTCACAAACCATGGGTAAGAAAATTATGTCATTTGCTCATATTTGTGTTGAAATTGACCTGAGCAGGCCTATACCGAATGCAATAGAAATGAGCACAGGACCTCACTCCTGGGTTTAGCAGTTAGATTATGAGATGCTGCCCTTCAGGTGCCGTCTGTGCCATGAGTATGGACATCTGGTCATGAGATGCCCAAAGGTGAAATTGGAAGGACAACAGAAATCATCCTCACCTCAGGAAAAGTATGCGGCTTCTGATGACAAGGAGAAGAAGAGTGGGGCTGGTGGTGATAAAAACGTGGAGGGCTTTGTATAGGTTAAGTCCCAGAGTATAAGTAGCAGACATAAGTGAACCTTTAGGGAGCTATAGGAGGGTGAGATTTTTAACATATTTGAAATTTTGGAAGAATTGGGGCAGCAGGAGATTTACCCTGGTCATCCAAATGAAGAACAACTAGGCAGAGACAATGGGCTGGTTGGTACGGCCTCCTCTTATCTAATAAAACAAGCAGAGGATACCCCCTTGCCGATGATTGTGGAGGAGCAAGGAGAAGGTCAGATTTTGTTAATGGAGATAGGGGAGGCAAATTAGGAATCAGAGGTTGAGTGGTTGACATCATTTCAGCCAGCTATAGGAGGGGAGAAGAAAGGGAAGATGCCTCCTTATTTGGGAATTCTCCAGAAGGAAGGAAAGAAGGGAGTAGCAGAGAAAGGAGTAAAGGTAGGTAAGAGAAAGGATGTGGAGAAGATAAAAATGACTGGGGAGAATTTGGTGGAATCTGGGTCGATCAAGACCTTGGATGAGCACTTCTTGAACCCCATGAAATGATTACAATCTCCTGGAATGTGAGGGGATTGAATAGCAGCCCCAGACAAAAGGCTATTTAGGAATTATTTAGAAGTAGGTGTCTGAATATTCTCTTTTTATAGGAAACCAAAGTTTCAGTGGAATACATGTTGGAGATAACACCTAAACTATGGAGGTAAGGCCTTTGATAGTGTATTGGAGCTCACGGGATAGTAGGGGGATTAGCCTATTTTTGGAACCCTCGTAGAGTTCGACTGGTTGCTTGGATAGTCTTCAGATGTGTGATTTCTATGGTGGCTTTGTGTATGGATTCGAGAGAGTATGTTCTTCTGACAAACATATATGCCCCCAATGATCTGCAGGGTAAGCAAATGGTATGGAATAACTTGCAGATGCTCCGGCATGAGTATCCCTACCACCCTTAGATCATAGAAGGCAATTTCAAAGTGATATTAGATCATTTGGAAAAAAGGGGGAGTAACACTAGAGTGGAGCCGTCTTCTCTTCTGCTCAAGGATAAGATTCTGGAATTTAACTTGGTGGACATTAAGCCAAGTAATGGTAGATTCACTTGGAATAATAGGTGGCTAGGGGATGATTGCATTGCAGAGCGTATAGATAGATTTCTAACTTCTTGCTATTGGGTGGGAGGTCAATGGATTCTAAATTTTGAGATCTTAGATTGGCGAGGGTCTGATCATTGGATGATTTAGTTATCTATCTCCTTTGCTCAAAAATAGCAAAAATCTCACTTTAAATTTCAGCTTATGTGGTTAAGAGATCAGGATTTGTTTAGTCATGTTGCTGATTGGTGGAAGGAGGGTCATCTAGTGATAGGTAGGGCAATGTATGTATTTGCCAAAATCCTTTAGTATGTGAAATACCAGCTCCAAAGATGGGATAGGCAAACTTTTGGAAACTTATTTTAGGAGAAGAAGGAAGCGCAGCAGACGCTGAATAACATTACTAGAATAATTAGAGAGGATGGGCTGTCTGAGGCTATGCTGAAGGATGAGGAGAGAGCTACCCAAGCACTAGAGGAATGGGAGTTGAGAGAAGAAATATTCTGGAAATAGAAGGCTCAGACTGAGTGGCTGCAAGAAGGGGATAGGAACACAGCCTTCTTCTTCAATTCGGTCAAAGCAAGGCGTCATGATAATGTGATCACTTCTTTGAGAATCGAAACAGGTGAGATGGTATATTCTACTTGGGCCATTTGCAAGGAGATAGAATAGTATTTCAGCTCCCTCTTTCAGGATAATGGGCTAAGGGATGAGGCTACGAAAGATTTGATATTATCTAGCATTCCTCTTATTGTTTCTCTAAATATGAGGGCACAGTTGATGAAGCCTATTACACTGGAAGAGCTAAAGAAAATGGTTTTTATGATGAAGAAAGGAAAAGCTCCTGGTCTGGATGGTTTCCCAGTTGAATTTTACTAGGATTTTTGTGAGATTATCAAAAATGATTTATTGGCAGTTGTTCAAGAGTCCCGAGAGAACAAATAGATGATGCGAGCCTTAAATTCTACTTTCCTTGCGCTTATCCCCAAGGAAGAGGGCGCTGATTGCTTCAGTAAATTCTATCCCATATCTCTTTGTAATGTGATTTACAAAATTATTTCAAAGTTGATTTCCGAAAGCCTTAAGGGATGTTTAAAGGAGCTGATCTCAGAAGAACAAAGCAGCTTTGTGGAGGATCGACAAATTTTGGATGGGATTGTCATGGCTACAGAAGCTATCCATTCCATGACCATGTCAAAGGAGAAGGCTATGTTTATAAAATTGGATATGTCCAAGGCATACGATAGGGTTCGGTGGCCTTTTTTACGAAGGAATTTGGAAGGTTTTGGCTTTGAGAACAACTAGATTAGTTGGGTTATGAGCTGTGTCACTTCGACCTCATTCTCAGTTCTGATTAATGGTGAGCATTCAAGCCTCTTCGGGGCAACCCAAGGAATGCAGCAAGGTGATCCTCTATCACCTTACTTGTTTCTTCTATTGGCAGAGGGGCTGGGAAGGAGAATGAAGGATTATACTAGGGAGGGTGTTATTCATGGCTGGAGATGGGGGGGAGGGCTTCTAGTTCTATCTCATCTTTAGTTTGTTAATGATGTGGCCATGATGGGTTTGGACACTTTAAAGGAGGCCAGTAATATTCACAGGTGCCTGGATGCATATTTGGTGGCTACGGGATAGATGATTAATGAGGAGAAGTCATCCATTTTCTTCTTCAACATGCCGCAAGCTATTCAGTGGAGACTTGGAGACATCCTTTGGTTTTAGGTTGGTAGCCTTCCAGTTTTGTATCTGGAGATTCCCATTTCTATGGGTTGATTGGCCAAGGAGTCTTGGCAGGGGATTCTGAACAAATTTAGGTCCAAGGTTAATCATTAGACTCATAGGTGGCTATCCTTTGCCGGTAGGGTCCAGCTGATCCAGTTTGTGGTCCAGGCCCTTCCTATCTATAGGTGTATGTTATAGGTGGCACTGACTGGTTTTGTTAAAGAGCTTGATGCCATGGCTAGACAATTCTTGTGGGTTGGTAGTTTGTCTACGACCAAGTGGAGCTTAATCTGATGGGAGGTTGTGTGCACTCATAAGAAGTTTGGTAGCTTGGGGCTTAAACTACCATTGCTTGCTAACACGGCTATGGCAGCGAAGCTGTATTGGAGATGGTGTAATGAACATAGTAGGACATGGGTGAGAATTTTATCTCAGAAGTATATGCCAGGCACACCCCAAGAGGATATCCCTAGGTATGGTTTTCTGGGGAGGGGGTTGGTAATTTGGGACACACTCAAGAAAGGAGCAGCTCTGATCAAGCGGGGCTTGTTTTGGATTTGTAACAATGGGAGGAAGGCTAAATTTTGGGACAATTCTTGGGATGGCTACGCCCCTATTATTTGTCAATATCCACATCTATCTGCTCTTGCCCACAGGTTCAAGGAGGTTGGATGGGATAGTGTTGGTGAATTCAAAGCTTTTATTACCCAGGATCAACTGACTTTGGTGAGGTGGAAGAGAAGGGAAGATTGGTCGATTATAGATATGGACGTAGAATGCACTGAATTCATTTTGATCCTGGCTAAGCACAACTGTAGTGCCCTTAGGGGAGAGGATGTGTTGGCCTAGTTCCCAAACCCCAGAGGTAAATATACTATTTATTTGGGTTACCAGGTGCTGATTAAACAAAATTTACCTATGGCTGGGGAGGTTCCCTAGTGGCGAAGGGCCTAGAACAGCTTTGGAAGGCCGAAGTGTAATTATTTTCCATTGTCATTGGCTTGGAACCAGTGTCTGATGTGGGAGAATATCTAGAAGAGAGGCTTTGCCGGCCCTTCAAAATGTGTCCTATGTGGGGAAGAGGAGGAGAACATGCCTCACCTATTTTTCCAATGTTAGTTTACCAGCCAGCTGTGGCATGCTTGGTGAGATGTTTGGCACAGTAGCTGTGCGCATGCCTCTTCATTGGTGGAGTTCTGGTCAAAGTAGGGGAAGCCAACCTCGGTGTCGCATTTTTTTCTTGATGCTTGGTATGCTGGTCTGATCTTCTTACTTTGGCAGGTATGGTTAGAGAGGAATCAGAGAATTTTTGTTGATGTTAAGATAGGGGTGCAGTAGGTGTGGGGCCTTATTCTGAGAATGCTACAAGAGAAAATAAGAGCCAAGAGTGAGATTGCACTCCCCATGATCAAGGGAGACACTGAGGTTTCTATTAGGATGGGTCTTCAAGAAATCACACCTACCTCAGCATGTGTTAGAAGAAGGGATGTTGGCAAAAAGTGGATCTAGAGGGGTGGAAGATGGTCACCCCTAGAGAATTTTTTGAAAATAAATACTGACGGCTCATCGAGGGGCAACCCAGTTCTAGCTAGGATCGATGGTATTGGCCGAGATGCTTTGGGAGCAGTGGTTTTCATCCTTGCTACCTACATGGGGGAACAGACGGTCAATAGAATGGAGGGACTGGCGGTATTATACGCACTGAGGAGAGCATATGAGCTTGGTTGGCGTAGGGTGATCTGTGAGGCTAACTCACAGATTTTGATCGACATGATCATGGAGAGGAGATTTATGAAATTCAGCTAGTAGCTTTCTGTGATTGTTCAGTAGGTTTTACAGATTAGCTCTCTCTTGGAGTCGGTGAGTTTCATCCATCTTTCGAGGGAGAGGAATTAGGCAGCTGATTGTTTGGCCAAGTTGGCTTCAGAAGGGATGGTGGGATGGGACTTGGAGGTGTGGGAGCAGTTGTTGGAGGTGATCAAGAAGAGACTTGATAGGATTTTGAGGGAGGATAGGGGCGGTATGGGACCGTAACTTGCTGTGGATGTCCTCATTGTAATTATATGCTTTGGTTGGGGCTACGGCCTCTATTGTATTTTTTGTGGTTTCTCGTGATTAATAAAGTTTTTACCCCTTTTATTTTTAAAAAAATAATTCAATTAATTTACAAAACATGAATATCAAGTACCAAATGATATTAAAATGGTGTAAAAAGGGTATAAAAATTAGAATAGTGGTAAATGGTGTAACCCAATCATGACAGGCGATTCACAATAATATATGAATCTATCTATAAAAACATTATACTCTTTTCTTCCATATAGTTTTAATTTCAACACATATTTAAAGATTTTAAGTTAGTATTAATAAATTCAATGAAGGAAATATTAAAGCCAATCATATCTAAATATGGACATACAATCATAAAATTTATTTTTAAAATCATAATGTGAGACAGATTATATAACAAATATTATCACCATAAAATGTGAATGTGTGTGTGTGTGCGCGTGTGTGTGTGCATGTGTGTGTGTGCGTGCGTGCGTGTGTGTGTGTGTGTGTGCGTGCGTGTGTGCGTGCGTGGGGTGTGTGTGTGTGTGTGTGTGTGTGTGTGTGTGTGTGTGTGTGTGTGTGTGTGTGTGTGTGTGTGTGTGTGTGTGTGTGTGTGTGTGTGTGTGTGTGTGTGTGTGTGTGTGTGTGTGTGTGTGTGTGTGTGTGTGTGTGTGTGTGTGTGTGTGTGTGTGTGTGTGTGTGTGTGTGTGTGTGTGTCCATAAAATCCATAAAGGAATACAAAATAATAACATAATATAATGTTGAATAAATACCATATATGTATACAATTCTGATAACACATAGATTTCCATATAGGCATACAAAAAACATCCTCTAACAATATAGTAAAATGTTCAGTGAACGTATTATATGCATACAATGTAAAAAACACATATAGTTTCATATAGGCATATAAACAAGTACATTATTTAAGATATCCTACTCATCAAATAGTCTCCATCTCTTTGGATTCTTTGAAAAGACTCTTTGTGTGATGCCCTGCTCATAGATGGAGATCCCTCAAATTCCTTAGACTCCTCTAAAGTCTAACTATGGATATTTTTATGCTCATATCTCTCTTATAGTTGAACCTATTCCAATACAAATATTATTACAAAATTTACATACTATACATGCAATCAAGTTTAGAAACTATTGTTGAACTAGAATATAAAAATAATTTAAACATGCAATTACTACAATCTCATGAACATGCTCAATATATGTCTAACACTTAATAGTGTCAGTGACAGGTTGAGGTGCATGAAAAAGCATGTGAAATGAGGAATAAATTTAAGAAGGTTCCCTACTAATAATTTTAATGATAGGACTATCAGATGTCATATGAAAACTCTAAATACACAATATATTCACATAAGTTATATTTGCCCAAGTATGTAGTAAAATTATGAAAATAAATCTATTTTTACAATTCAAACTTACAATTTAACATGTAATTTAGTGATTTTTTTTGTAGATGACATTGTATTAGCAATGCCTATGTCTATCTCTAATCATAGAGTTGGAAGAGTGTCTATTATTTTCATCAGTTAAACAAACAACCTCACTTAGTTTTCTATAGGACTTAGCATATATTAACTCAAAATTTACCTTAAGATAATAAATATATATAAATGGATAAATGTATATATATATATATATATATATATATATATATATATATATATATATATATATATATATATATATATATATATAATACAAAATCAATATTTTACCTCAACATATGAAAATGGTATCCTAGTAACATTAACCATTGAAGTAGTGGATGGCCCATAAACTAGATCTACAAACAAAAATGTAGGCACGATCTCCTCCTACAACATAAAAATTGTGTATATATTATTCAATTTATGTATAAATTAATTATTATCTATTAAATATAAATATAACTTATATTTATCATGACATTTACATAAGATATACATGCATGTGTGGAGTTATTGACATGTGTACACCAAATGTATGTGTCAAAAACTCATCATTCATGATTATGTAATCTAATCCCTCAAAAGCACCACCATCATCATCTCAAGGTCTAGTGTATATAAAACCATAACATCTATAATGGTGAGGCTGAGTACACATACTACGTAAAGTATCTCTAGCATCAGTCTAACAAATCCTATTCATATGTTGAACACATGTATTAGTAAGTGCACTAAGCACATGTAAAATGTCAATATCCATGACCTCCTTTGCCATAGAGGGTATGTTACAATGAAGTGGATTTTGGGTAGTGATCACTACAATCCAATTAGGTACATGACATATAATATTTAATCCTACACAAAGCCTTTCCCTTAGCCCTGAAACACACCATAGTCAAAATGATTAAGAATATTATTAAGGACAAACTTGAAATAGAGTTTCCTCAAGAAATAAAATCGGACCTCATGATTATTACATGGTGGGTAATCAAACACCATCCACCATCAGTCCCAAATTTTTGTTTCAAATCAAATTATGTTAGCATTGGTTGCTTTTGAAACATTTAGTTGTTACTTTAAAATGTGCATTCGTTCTAGGGTAGATGAATAAGTCAAAAAATTTCTCCTTTGATATATCTTTGTCTTTCACCTCACATGTTGACAATGTGTCAACATAGTAAGCCCTGCATCTATCCCTATATGATGTCCATCTATCAGTTTAACTTGCTATCAAGTAAAATAAGCCTAATATTGACCTAAGGGTATTGTCCAAATAGATATTGTGGGTGTTGGTTGATGTAGGGTCCCTTATTATCCTAATTATTTGTTTAATTTCTATTTTTTTTACCATTGTGTGTATCTAGATCCTCCAAACTACATGCTAGATCTTATGGAACTATAATAGGGTTATTAAGAGGGTTATGAGGGTTAGGTGGAGGGTTTAGAGGGTTAGGATGTTGGTTAGCCTAATGGTCTCTTGTAGTGGTATGTGGTATAAAAATATATATATTTACCAAAAGCAAACAATACAAATAATTTTTTTTATCAAAATGTATTGTTAATAAGTTTTATTTTTGAGTACTCACCTCACTACCATGGTAACATTTCTGACTTGGTGAAGTATCGGGTGATCAAGATGAATTTTTCTTATCCTTGATGAAAAATGTGGTCTCATTTTGGCCAAGAGAAGGGACGAGCAAGTAGGAAAATGACAACAAAGTGTTTTCCCATGGATGGTCCCTTTTTTGTTTTAACAATAATATGAATGTCATTAGTACATAATGCATACACATTTTTTACACTAGTCATAGTGCCAATAATACATAAACATTATTGGCACTAGGTATAGTGCTTAAAATGGGTATCTATTATGTGGTCATAATGCATATGTGTTATGGATTTATAATGCATACACATTATAGCTCAAAATTTTTGAGACAAAATTCAAATAATGCATACATGTTATGGCTATAATGTGTATGTATTAAGGTAAAATCTCCTCCAAATCTATTCACACACCCATCTTTCACCATTGAATATTTCTAAGAGAGAGATAAATTATTTTCAAATTGATTGATTCATTTGTCTCTATCTTTCAATCTACTCTAGAATTTAAGGATGACACTCTTATTTTATATTCAAATCAACCACCACTCAAAAAACCATGTCTTATAAAGACATAATCCAATTCATTGACCATTTTACCTATCCTTTCAATATTGATTCCTATGAAAAGACCAAAACCTGAAAGAAAGAATTCATATTCACCTTTAGGCATATCATCCTTTATTATTGAAATGTCAAAGGTAGCCTTATCTTCTTGATAAAGTGCATGGGGAATTTTTTTTTGGATACTGTAATAGCCACTATACGTCTTGTAAATGCCTACATATGGGATATTACAAAGCCATTCTTAAAAAATATTCGTTCTCATTCACAAATAAGTGTGATCCATTCTATCTCCACAATGATATTATCCACTCTCATCTAGCTGAGATTTAGATCCTTGAATATACTTAGCTATTATCAATGTGGGAATTATATCTCATTACAAAATTATCCTAACCATAATATGGTCATTTCGTCATCATTAAAACAACCAAATACTTTACAAGTGGGTAGAAGTTATACCTCTTGTTAATGTTATAGGTATAACTATATCTAATTTATTATCAATCAAATTATATGTAATTTTGGAATTATTCAAACTATCATATTTTATAATGTTGAAATTTCAAAAATGAAGACATGAAGCAGTTCTATGTCAAATTTAAAACTACACACAAATATTCCACACCCTATCACCCTTATTGAAATGACCAACTAGAAAAAGCTAACAAAATCGTAAAAATCATTATGCATAAGACTATTATGGATTCATTTTTGGACTAGTATCCCAAAATTGAACATATAATTTAGACTTGTTGCAATAACATCTATACTACTATTGGGGAAACTCCATTCTCCTTAGTTTATAAGTTAAAACTGATTTTACCATTATAATTATATTTACTCATTTTATATTCATGAGAGAATTCTCAATGAATATATTCATGAATCCAACATTCATGATTTATATTTACTTGATGAGAAATACATGACCATTTTAGAAGACAATCATCAATATAAAAATCACATAGATAAACAACACACAAATAAAATCAAAGTTGATACTTTTGATGTTAGCTACATAGTGTTAAAATTATATTACATCCATGAAAAAGAGGTCAACTATACCAAAACATGGTGGGGTCTATACCTAGTCGATTAAATCCTTATACCTAGTAATTATAGATTGAAAAACAAATGAAGGACATGTCTTTAAAGAACAAACTAACACTTAATTCCTAATAATATATTTTTCTTGACTTATATTATTCATAGTTTCATTTTATGTATGTTTTTTCATTTACTAATAAATCACTTGCATGTTTATAGTCTATGTATATATTATATTGGTCTAATAAAATTACTTTTTTTTTTGGGTGTGTGTGTGTGTGTGTGTGTGTGTGTGTGTGTGTGTGTGTGTGTGTGTGTGTGTGTGTGTGTGTGTGTGTGTGTGTGTGTGTATGTATGAATGCGCGTGTGCGTGTGTGCATGCGTACATGTGTGCGTGTGTGCATGCGTACATGCATGCGTGTGTGCGTACATGCATGCGTGTGTGCGTGCGTGCATGCATGTGTGTGTGTGTGTGTGTGTGTGTGTGTGTGTGTGTGTGTGTGTGTGTGTGTGTGTGTGTGTGTGTGTGTGTGTGTGTGTGTGTGTGTGTGTGTGTGTGTGTGTGTGTGTGTGTGTGTGTGTGTGTGTGTGTGTGTGTGTGTGTTTGTGTGTGTTTGTGTGTGTTTGTGTGTGTGTGTGTGTGTGTGTGTGTGTGTGTGTGTGTGTGTGTGTGTGTGTGTGTGTGAGTGTGTGTGTGTGTGTGTGTGTGTGTGTGTGTGTGTGTGTGTGTGTGTGTGTGTGTGTGTGTGTGTGTGTGTGTGTGTGTGTGTGTGTGTGTGTGTGTGTGTGTGTGTGTGTGTGTGTGTGTGTGTGTGTGTGTGTGTGTGTTGAGATTTAAAAAAATTATTTATTTACACTCTTTATGTTTCCTTTTACATTGGGCCTAGTACCTAAACTTTGTCTTAAGGTATTTTTTAATTTTACACCAATTGGGTTTTTAGTTTGTGAGTTGTGCTCTAACACCTTGGTGGATATAGCTAATCCTTCCTCATAAATGGCCATCCTCTTACTACATTAATTTGATTTTAATATTTAGTCATTATTTCATTTACAATTATTTGGTCCATTTCATCACTTCATGGACCTTTTCGGTATTTTTATCATTTAGTTTCATAACTTGTATTTTTTTGGTTTATGAGTTTGACAGTAAGTCCTAAGAAATCAACCAAGGTCTCCTCATTAATACTATAGTTTTGTTACACATATTACATTTTACACCAACCTTTTCTAGGTTTCTTCTTAAAAAATAAGGAAATGGTTGAGAGTAGTTTTTTCCTCACTTTGAGCTAGTCATATTATCTTGTGGTAAAACCATTAATATTTTTCTTCATGTCCTCATCCATAATTTACTCTTTCACATGGTGATGATTTATACTATCATGTCATTATCACATTTCCCTTGGAACATTTTTTTTAATTTTACAAACCTAATCATTATATGATCATTTCCACAATTTTATTATTTTTCATATCCTTCTAATCTCACCAAGGTTAGCTTCAATGTTGTAATATTTTCTAAGGTGAAATTGTAATATTATTAAGATACCTTAGTCTTTAATTTCTCCTGTCTATTGATTAAGTGCAATCTCTATTGTGATAGTCATATTTAGAACCCATGGTTGGATTTTCCAAATCCATATGGAGGAGGATAATATAAAAATCTAAAATACTTGAAACCCATGTAATAGGAAAGGCAATGTTAAAATGAAAATTATATCTTAAAATTCAGATCACACAAATGGATATGATCTTTTTGGTACATTTCCTATCTTAGTTTAAGGTCAAAATCCAAATTTAGACTCATGATAGTGATAATGTACATTGGGTTTTGGTAGGAAAATATAATGGGGTAGGATATTTCATTACATCATTATATATATTTTTACATTTAAAGGCCATTTACTTTATCACGTAAGTACCTAATCTCATAGTAGATCAATAGCTCTATAAGGGTTATTGAGGAGTAGATGTTTAACCCTTTTAATATTGGTTGGATTTTAAGGAGTATAATATCGTAATAAAATAGATGAATAAAATTATTCTAAATTAGGATAGTTATATTAATTCAAAGAACACAAAATACCAAATCTAAAAAATTAACAAATATAAAAGTTACAATGATAATTAATATTATGATAATTGCATTACAAATAAGAGATAATACTTAGATTATTTATATATGTGAAAGCAAATCAAGTTTTAAATATGTGTAATATGGCATACTAATGATTATTATCCTATTGTCATATTCTTGAAATACTATTTCCAGAAGCCTAAGCACTTAAATTTATGTGCGGACACTTACATCAATACTTATTTATATGGCTCGATACTTATAGCCTATATGAAATATTAATTATATTTAAAAATTATTGGATGTACCTATTATTGTTTTATTTATAATTTATATTGATGTATATGGATTATTTTCATAGGTTATGTATGAATGTGTATATCTCAAACCCTAGGCCCTTAGACTAGGTAACCTTGCCAAAAATGGTTTAATGGGCTTACAAATTAAATCTAACCTCAAGGACCCCTTGGTGAATGAATGTTACATACATATATAATACTTATAATAAGTCCTCATACATATATAATTCTCCCCTAAGTGTTTTCATTTGTGTGCACATGGGTGAAATATTTTATATGCAAGGGCATATAATGATATAACTTATAACTTAAAAAATACTACTCATGGGTTGTTATTTAAATTCTTAAAACCTATAATATGATTAATATTATGACTAATATAGAAATATGGAACAATATTATATAATAACTCATTTATGATATTGATTGAATGAGCTTGAAAAGGTACTTGATTGGTATTTACTAGATAGATAATGAGTTGGTTGTGATTTGTATTTATACCATACATTTTAAAAATATCTCATACAAGGGTTAGATAATAAAATATGCTAACCCATGTGTTTCAAAATGTTTTGATTTTACATGATTTTGAGGTATAGACCCTTGATAAGTAAATTGGAAAGTAGTGTCAATGCTAGTGTCCCTCTTAAATTGATAATGACTGACATAATAGAAACTTTATAAAATTATGTAATGGAAAGTGAAGAATATATATCATATTGTTATATATATATTTATTTTAAAGGTGATCTAGGACATAATAATGATAGGTATGGAAAATAATATAATAAATTAGGCACAATGAGATGGCCAATGTGAGCCTTTTAGAATAAGGGTTCTATAAAGCTCAATGGTAGAGCCCTAATTGGTATTTTTCAAGTGTAAAAGATTGGGATGTTATATATACTCATATTTGAGTATCTAAATTCCCCCTGACACCTCTCCTCTCCCTGTCACCCCCTATTTAATATAGTAATTCATAAGCATGAAATTACTAGCTTAAAGGAAAGAAATGTGTACCTAGGTGTGTAAAACATACCTCTCCTTTGATTGAACACAAGTGAATTTTATTTTGGTATATAAACTTTAACCAATAGAATTTTATAATATAAACAAGTAAATTTAATCTTAATTTGAATAATATAAATGATTTTAAAATTAAAAAGAGTAATATATGATTACAATCATGTGTCAATGAAACCATGTTGTCACTTGGTACTTTTCTTTGATAGATATGATTACTTATGAATCATTGGATATGAGATAGGTTAATACCTAAACTTTGGATATTTTAATATTGGAATTTGGAGGGTAATTATACCCCTAATTTTGTGCAAAGGTGAGTTGTTTGATAGCCACTAAGATCATTGAATCTCAATCACAAAACTCAAGTGAGAGTAAAATAAATCCAGATTAAATGGTATAACCAAGTAATAATAAAAATATATCTTTAGTGATAAGGTTTTTGAGGGAAACTAATCTCAATTTTAGAATTAAAAGGGCCCAATTTCTATGGATAAGAAACATTCAAAATTGTCTTCTTGGTAAAAATGATGCTTCTTTGTAAAATGTTTTGAATATGTATTTGTGATTTTTATTGAACTTGAAAAAAATATGCTCCTATAATGTGTTTGAATCTTAATTTTATATCAATATGTAATCTATGATCTATAATTTTGTATGATATTTGTCACAAATTTGAAAAATTATCCTAAATCTACCAAAATCAGTGACAAATACATATGTTTCTGACCCAAGCATATAGATGATTCATGTAAATTGTATCAAATTATTCCAAATTTTTATGTGTGGATTAATGTCTCTATGGCATGGCTCCACTAATATTCGCACCCTTTTGAGGTGAGGGGAGTGAAATCTGGTAGTCATTATAACTTAAAAGGATAAGCTCATTGTGTTATTTGTGTATTAAATATGTAACATATAAGAATATTATATATAAGTATATATCATTGAAGCTCACAATATGTGATCACAAAAAGCCCTAAGATGTATGATATGTATCATTACAATGTCTATAAATTAACATTACAAGATCTATAAATAATCAAGCACACATACAATAGCACTCAATGTCACATAAAATGTGTCTATAAAGACCATAAATGATGGGCATGTTCAAATGATGCACATTTGAAGTGATGTCATATTCAAATGTCCACTTAAAAATAAATAAAATGTAATGATATAGGGGGAAAAAAACAAAAAACATATTCAAATTTTCCATAACCAAGGTAGTATAAATTAATAAGTACACTCAAGGAAGTGACAATCTGAATAAATGAAGTATAAGAAACCAACATAAATAGAACACAAGTAAAATATAGTAGGATAATGGGAAATTAATTATCATGATTTTAATAAAAAGAATTATATGAATAACTATGATAAGAATATATAAAAATCCTAGAGGAGGTATTACATTCTATTGTATCCTTGACACATACTTTGGGTAGATTTAAGATTGCATCATGAATATCTAAGTTTTGTAGTTAAGTTAAGGGATACAATGAAAGTGCTAGAACCTTCATCAATAAAAATGTCCTTGACTTGTATATCACCAACTTGGATAGTAATTAAAAACTAATTTTCACACACATGAATTAATATTTAATAAGGAATCATTCAAGTAATGAAATTTTGAGTGAAAGAGAAGTATATAGGTTTTTGTCAACATTTATAAACATATATTCACACTATTAGAGAATACCATCTTCAAATCCATAAAAAGTAGCTTCTTACCCCATAGGTAGAGGTCAAGATATATTCATTTGAAATAAAATTCACATTAAATAATTATGATTATGAGGGGAATTCCTCATGAGTTAGAGAAAAGGAATTTGAGATGGAAGGTGAGAGAGTTTAGTTATATGATTCCAATCATCATATCCAAATAAAAATATATCAAATAAAGTTGTGTAATGTTAAAGAAAGTCCATTGAAGGAGGAGTGGGAGTGCACTATAATTTATGATGGTTATAAGTTTTTTGTGTGGACTTGGCCAGTGTAGGTTGGTTTTGTGAATCACATTGCTTAAAGGTAATTGATGTTATTTTTTGAATAGTTGGTTTAAGAACCAACTCCCTTGAGGTGTTTGGTGTTAGAAAAGGATATGTAAATATATTATTGATTAATGATTTTGAAGAAATTATATCTAACTGGGGAAGTGTTTATGGTATTGGATTAGTATATGTCATAGCAATGAAAGAGTAGTGAGTATTAGAGTGTAAGGGAGTAGAATTTGTCTACATATATGTTTTAGTTTGTTTACATGTTTAATATCTATGAAGTGATACGGATAAGCATATTAAATAGTACATAATGTGGGAAAATTATTATAAGTGTAATGTGGATAAGGATCAATATATGATATTACATGCATTATTCTTGTATGTTGTCTAAATTTTCAACATTGGTTAGAGAGTTAGGGTCAAGTAATGTTTTCACAACATTCGATGTAGGGTTTAATTAGTATTAATTTATGATTGGGAAGTGGATATTTATAGATATCAAAATGAGCATTAGATTTATTAAGAGATTCACGCTTTACTTTGGAGTCTTGCACTTTAGATAATTTTCATATAGCTTTTTAGATTCATAAATCACGGTTTCATGATCAAAATTGGGACCAAGGATAAATTAAAAATTGTCTACAAGTTTCATAGGAATGTCCCCAACTTGCATGATACCAATATAATCTATGTTGATAATAAAAATGTTTGACTGTAGGAGTAGGATCAAGTTCCCATCCTAAAGGTTTAGGATCATGATTTTGAATTTCCACCAAGGAAAGAGGTCAGTGAGAACCCACGTTATTCATGTAGGAAGGTGTGGAAACATCAGAGTGAAAGGGAGTATTAATAGATGGTGGATAAAGAGTTACATCATTAAAACCACTTGGGAGAATAATGTGGATAGCATAAATACAATTATAGGTATTTTTAACATCATTATTGGTAGTGTGTTTATTTTTGGATATTCTAAGCTTGTGATTCCTTGCTAAAGTTTGGGAAGGACCAAATTGTATTACAAGGGAAAAATGACTTTTAGATTAAACAACGGATTCACCCCCAAAAATTGGAGAGACATTCCTAATACGGTATTGGAGTTTGAGATGAGGAACATTAGTGAAAAAATTAAATAGATTATAGTTTGAAATGTTTTTTTAGCTTTGTTAGATAAGTCTTTCCATATGTTAATGAAAACTTGAGAAATTTTAGAGTATGCATGTTTATAATTGATAAAATTAGCTAAGTTATTTTCAAGTAGATCATTGGTTTGAAATTCTTGAATAAATGCATTGACTAAGGCTTCCAAATTAGAAATAGTGTTAGACTTGAATTGTTTATACCAATCTAGGGCATCACTTGAAAAGTTTTTAGCTAGATGTTTGGTAGCACCAAAGGTATCTAGCTTAGTCCAAAATTTATAAAGGTTCTCAAAAGATTTAAAATGTGATGTTAGATCATTAAATCCATTTTATAACAATTGTAGGATTCATTAACTACTATGTCTATATTATAAATTTGATGGATTAATGGTTCATTTTCAATGAGTTTGATGACATTGTTAAAGAGTGGTGGTTGATAAATAAGAATACCTTGTGCATATCTCAAGGGTTGGGGGAATTTGGATTTTTCATTCCTGATTGAGTAGGTTAAGGATAAATTTTTAATTTAAATAGTTTATTTTGCATTTTCAACATTTGATTATCATTATTGGTCTGAGAGGTAGTCATTTGATTCATGTCTTGCAATAATATTTGGTTAGTTTTGATATCTTTAGATGCACCAATATTTGTATTAATTTTAGTTTTAATTTGGAAACTTTGAGTAGGCGCATTATAGAAATACCTACCATAGTAGAGGCTATAATATGCATGGTGGAAGAAGAATGAAAAGAATAAAAAATGTATTTCTTTGCTTCAAATCTTATACAAAAATCTATGTGGTGGTGAAGAGAGACATCTTATGTGGATTCGTGCCATGATGTTATAGTTTATTGTGGGATATTTTCCCCTATTTTTACGATTATCGTCAATGAAAAGGATATTTTTTATAATGTATTAGATACCACTTTCATCATCTACAATGGCATGCATGGAGGATTGTTAAATGGATTAGAATTTTTATAAAGAGGTGATGGATTATTTTTGGTTCTAGTGGCCACATGGACATTGCTTACATATGGACTTTATACATAGTTATAAAGATTGTGATATTTGTGACGCTTTGAGTAATTAGTCACATCCATCATATCATTTTATGTTATTTGCTTAGAATTATCCAAGATATATTGCATGATGGAGGGTTTAAATTATGTCAGCCAATAAACGGTTTTAGAAATTGCACTATATTGATCATGGTTAATGTAGTTATATAGATATAAATGTGAAAGACAAGCTAAATTAAACCTGGTCAATGTAGTTTTAAAGGAAAAAATGTGAAAGAATAAATTGTATCGAGCCTAGTTAATGTAGTCAAGTCTAGAAAATTTAATAGAAATAATAATTGTGTTATATCGATCTTGGTAAATGTAGTTACATAGGAATAAATGTGAAAGAATAAACTATATAAAGACTAGTCAATGTAGTCAATTCTATAAAATTTAATAGAAATAATAAATGTACTATATTGATCATGATTGATCTAGTTACATAAGAAGAATGGTGAAATAATTGACTATATCAATCCTATTTGATGTAGTCAACTCTAAAATATATAACATAAATAGTAAAAGTAATTTATCATGCTTGTTTGATGTATTTCCATAAGAAGAAAAGTGAGATAATGGAATGTATCAATCTTAGTATATGTATTCTAATAAGCAAAGATAGAAGGAAAAAAAACTCGATGAACTATATTGAACTAGGTTGATATAGTCTATTCACACAAAAAATCTATATCGATGTCACATGATGTGGTTAGAACACACAATATAGAACTATATAAAATTTGGTCGAAGTAGTCTAAAATATAGATTACAGTAGCAAGTAAATAAATTAAACTTAAACTATTATTTTTCGTTAACTATATATATTAAATAAAGATTAGGTAGATATGTTAAAAGGTTGTGACTGATTTGTAGGTAGTCAAAGATACTTCCTTGTCTTTTGAATAATATCAACCTAATATTTTAGATCACTGATTAAGGAATAAGAATAATTAAAATAACCCAATAAACCCAATTTTAAGGGTATTTCAAGAGTAACTTTCCAACTATAACCACTAAACTTTGCACTACATAATCAAATAAATGATTGGATTTGTAAGGTTCAATAAGAATATGGGAATCTTAGGCATTTCCTAAATATTATGAGGTATATTGAAACTAAATTCCATGTTTATATTTGTACTATAGATATGATTATTATTTAAATCCCCTCATGCCAAGAGTTTTGTATATAATAGACAAGGAATATAAATAGAGTATTGTGTATACCTTCATTATAGTAGGTAATTGGTTTGAGAACTATTGGAACATAATTTATAGGGAAAACCAAACAAAGATAAAATAAAAGGATAAAATCAATGTTGAAAATCAATTTGTAACTTTTATTAAATGGAAATAATTAGGAAATCAACTTGAAATTACAATTTTGATTAATTACCAAAAAGGAAAGTTAATTTGGTTTGTTTATGCTAAAAAATGGAAACATACAGAACTAAATCAGTATAGGTCGATTTAGTTTTTAAAATAGTACACAAATATATCAATGTTGGTCCATGTAGTTTGTTAAAAACAGATGAAAATAGGTAAATTAAACTAGATGAAATTGGGCCCATGTTGTTTACTAACAGGGAATACAAAAACATAAGTATATCGACCAAGTTCAATGTAGTTTTAGTAAGAACAAAAATAATTTTATAACTATATCATATTGGGTCGATATAGTTCTTGATATAATTTATGTTTTGAATTATATATATGAACTAATTTGATTAGTGAAATTGACTATAAATATGAATAAAACTATATTAGTTGGGGTCAGTATAATTGGTAGAAAAATATCTTCAAAATACAACTAGATCGATTATGGTTGATGTGGTTGATGGATTAGAGATAATGTTTATCTAAGTGAAAAACCTAGATCATCATATATCAATTCAATTTGTTGAAAACCCCCATAATTAACATTATATCGACCTATGTCAATGTAGTTTCCTTGAAAATACATAATTAACATTATATTAGCCAATGTCAATGTAGTTGCCTGAAAAACATTGAATTAACATTGTATCAACCAGTGTTGATGTAACTTCATATGAAACACATAGAATAGAGGGTATATCAACCTAGGTCAATGTAGCGTATATTAAATATAGGAAAATAAATTAAAGAGATAAAACTAGATCATACCCCACATATATAGTTGGATAATAGAAAACTGTTGAAAATTAAAATAGATCAACCTATGTAGATGTAGTTTTTTGACAATTAGATAGAGAATTAAAACATTATAGGCCCATGTCAATGTATTTTCCATGTGAATAGATAAATGATAGATTGGATAAACTAGTATTGTTGTAGTCTATATAAAAAACATAAAAAAATAAAATTGTATCGACTCGTATTGATATAGTTTTCTAAATGAGGAAAAATCAATGGTAGTTCATGTTAGGTTCACCATAATGCATGCAATGAATTAATATAGACCTAAAACTTATCCTACCTAATATATTCCTACATAGAGAATGTATGTCAATTAAAACCCATTAGATACTTAGTTATATCAAGGCATGAATAATTAGATCAGCTAAACCTAGATAGAGGAGCATTTATCACATAAAATCAATGGAGAGGGTTCCAAAGCCTTTAGGAAATATATAATGCAATAACCCCAAAAATTTATCTAATAGTAATAATGTAGTTAATCTAATCTAGTGTTACCAAATATTGAAACAAAAATAAGGGTTATGGTTAAAATAAAAGCTAAAAGGGGTAAGGAACCATGGTAGGCAAATGGAGGCATAGGTTACCTAGGGTGTAAAATGGCATGTTTGAATAACTCTATAGACACACTAAGTTTAAGTGTAGAGGATATTCACTGAAGGAGTTATACATACATTTAAACTATTAATTATGTAATATCTATCTATCGAATGAAAGAAACTAGGGTTATAAAATACTTTCCTTAAAATAAATCTTTTCGACCCTTAATGTCTTGCTTTGCCAATGGTTCTTTACAAGAGGTACTTTTAGTTTTAAATATCATAATGGTTGAAATTATCTCTAGGTTAATATACTTATTATATTTACATACAAGACATCACAAGATAATTTTTCTCTCTCTAAGAGAATATTTAAATAATGGCTTCTCGCAAATGTCAAACAAAGTGGAATTATGATCAATAGTAGAGAGAAAATGAATATTCCTTACTATTAGATTGAAATAGGAATTATATTTCTAATGTAAAATGATCTCAATAGAATCTATAAGTTTACCAAACAATATTGACTCAGCTCTATGTAGTTTAAAATTTATCATTTACTCTCCAACTAGGTCAGCCTAGTTTAACCTAGTTGTAAATCATGCATGGTGACTTTTAGAGTTAATTTGACATGAAATGACCTAGTTGGAAATTTGGAAGGAAGAAGAATAAACTAAATAAAATTAGGATGATATAGTCATAATAGGTAGGCATTGGCTTAGTTATAGGGTAATTACAAGAAATATTTACTATAATATCATGTAAGTGGGATTTTTTAGTCGATAAAAGCATGAAATATGTAGACATCAATCTTACAAAGAACCAAATATCTTACCACCCCTTTACTATTGCACTCTTTGAGGTGTACACTCAGAGAGATTGAAATTTGATAGGTTGATGCAAGCAAAAAGGCCTCAGTAAATGATAAATTTTCAAAATATTATATGTATACATAGGATGGTTGTTAAAAGTTTTTAGAATACATATTTTATGCATGTAGGTCATTAAAATAAATGTTTTTGGCCACTAGAAGGCAATAAAGTTCATATATATAAATTCTAATTATCATACATCTTGAAATGATATTAGAACTATTGGTATCTTCATTATGATTTCACCTTTCTATGTTGAATTTATGATAAATTACGAGTGTGGACCCAACTAATCATTATCTTTGGACAATTTTTAGTTTTGATAGGTGGATCCTCGATCTTCTAAATATTTATACCTCAAATAATATTATTGAAGAGAAAATTATCTTGATGTTTATGGTAGACTCTCTTCCCATGGTCCACTGTATTTATTCAAAGGATTTTAATATGATTGAATCACCCAAGTACAAGGATGGGGTCCTATTGATACATTGGTGTGTGAGAGAATGAGAAGCTTAGTTTTACTTGCATAACAAACTTAGCTTTTTATCCAAATCAAAACTATTAGAAATCATCTCCCACATCCCAGTTCACTTGGTCAAACTTTCACTAAGGGAAAGGATGAGTAATTAACTAACTCAACATTTCCCTTATACTGGTCTAAAATACTTTCTCTTTTTTATAGAAATTTGATAAGCTTGTAAGGGTTATTACTAATATTCTTCTTTAAAACTAATATATTATTAAATTCTATATATAATGGTATACCATGCCAACTAAAATATATAACAATCAGTTTTATTTGAATACATTTCATCTGCAACATTCTACAAATATTTCCCACATAAAGAGAGTCGAGATTGTATCCCCTCATCCTTTAACTAAAACTGGGTGGATTGCTTAGTGGGAAGCATCCATTTCCCATGTTGACACCTTTATTTATTTATTTGGAAAATAGTTGTATCCCATAATAAAAAGGTAAAATTTTGACACTAGAAATAAATTCAATTATCTTTCTCTAGTGTTTGAATAACCCCCCCTACATGAGAATCTATAAGACCAAATGGCCAAGTTAAGACATAAAATGAAACTTTATGATCTTCACCAAGCATGGGAAGCTCAAATTCAATTTCAAATTCACTACACTAAGATTTTTGATAGGTTATCTAAATAATTTTGTATTAAGCTAAGGTACCACATCTCTGCCAGACAAATAATACCTATTAAGGATGTTATCGTGTGGTTAATCAATCTACCCAGGATACTTCAAGCTTTTTTATATATTTATAAAGAGGTTTTCCAAGTTCATCCATACTTAAAGTCTTAAAGAGTATCATTAAAAAAATGCCTTCGTGTTGTTCATTTCAATCTATCCCTCGTTTAATGGGCATCTTTTGATAAACCCTTACCTATAGGTTAGTTTAGTCAAGTTGTGATGGGTATTGCCAAAGATAAATCCATAGGTGTTTATGGTCTTCCTTGTGAGTTATAACAATATATTTTGTGCTATATTAGATAGGATTTTCATGAATTCTATTTGGAATATCTTGCTTAAGGTTCTTTGGTATGTCTCCTCAATAGAGGTAACATTGAGTTCATCCCCAAGGCTATAAACTCTGAGATTATTTCCAATTGGAGGCTAATCACTCTTTTCAATTTCTCCTATAAAATATAACTATGATTATTTCTATTAGGATAAGATATTTTATCTCTTTAATTTTCAAATATAAATAGAATTTTTTATTTAGGGTTGGTACATTTTGGAAAAAATCTTTGTGGTTTGGGAATGTATGGAATGGGCCCACACATCCAAATGGAAGGATCTCTTCATTATAGATAAATTTGTAAAGGATTATGATCAAATATAATGTTGATTCATCTTATTGATGCTTAAATCCTTAGTTTGATCACAAGTTCCCTATCTTGGTTCAAACCCTCTTATGTGATGTCTTTGCTTGCCTAAGTTTGAGAGATTTGTCTTGTTTCAATCTATTGAAAAAGGTTTCCCTCTTGAATCCTCGACATATCTCATTGGGGCTAAATGATTTGGATACCTTCTTAAATATTTCAGTTCTATAGGGCTCATTAAATACATTGGTCTCAGAAATTATCCTTAGAGCAAGTTTCTCAATGGGAATTTTATAGATGATTCCTTACTCAACCTTCAATAGAGTGAGTAGGTAGTATAAAAGTCCATGGATTTCCTCAATATATTTTACTTGACTTATATTTCAATCATATAGTAGTCTAAGACATAGTGTTTTAAATACAGATATAGGCCTTTACCAGGTTAGTTAGAAGACTACCAATGGAATTGGATCAACCATGGTGAAAGGTTTAAATTCCTAGGCATACACATTAATTTTCAAGCCTATATTTTGACCCTATAGAGCTATGTTTTCCTTGGAGTTGAGAATTTTTCCTATTGGAACATCGAAATCACTCTCTCTAGATAGAAACTTTGAAATCTTATCCAACATCTTAGTTACCACTCATATTTTCTACTATTCTTGTTTGGCCCTATCTAAAGTAGCCTATAAGAGGATAGAAATGACGCTCATGGAAGTTTTTATACCAATTTATATGGAAAAAAAGATTTTTATAGAGATGTTTAGACCATATACTGTCAGCCTAGGAAATTAGGATGTCTTGGCTTCATTGACATTCCTTAAGAAGGCCTATCTCTATGTGCTAAATGGATTATCCTATCTGTTAGAGGATATGAAGCCTAGAAATTCCTTATAATATTCATTTAATTAAGGTCCACCTATGTCATACATACCTAAAAACATTTAGGCTCTCAAAATGTGTTTATCACTCTATTTTATGTTAAAATTATTGGAACATTTGTAGTGAAAGTCATATGGAAATGTTTGGATACTTTTAAACCCTAGTTGATTTGGAAAGGGGATGGTTTACAGATTGGATTTTCTATTGATGGTCATTCACTATGGTGGTCTCATGTTATCTCTCTCAATGTGAAACCCTTCATTAAATTTGTAAAAATTAAATTAATGAGACTCTTTCATCAGGGTACTAAATTTATTAGGGATATATTTGATAATCCAAGTAGAGCTTTGATCACTTGGGATCACCTCAAATCTAAATATATGCTTAATTCTCAATATTTTGAGCTTATTTATAAAATTTAGATGATTATGCATGATTATACCTTACACAAAATTTTGCTTTCTAGCTTCCTTATATGGTGTAAGGATTGGCATTGGTTTCATTCCACTCATGTTCTCTAGTATCAACCCTAGATTGGTTATAAATGTCTCTCTCTGACCAACATCCCCTAAGAGATGTTAAACAAAAGATGGAATAAAAATAGCCCATCTTTTTTTGGAATAGGAGGTTTCAATTGGTCAAGTATACCATTTTTGAACTAATAAATGTCATTTTTGCTTGGCATTTATTATACCAAAGCCCCCATTTTGGATAAATATTTCTTCACACATACATTCCTCTATCTATATGTCATGTTTGTGGGAATACTAAGTCCCTCAAACACATTTTATGGTATTTAATTTGAGCTTAGGATGTTTGGAATTGGATTCATTAAGTTTTCAAACCATTCAGTCCCAAAGCATTCACTTTTAACTTTATCCTTATTGAAGATATAACCCATCTCCTTGATAAATATAATAAAATACAACATATATTTTTCATTGAAATACCTTTTTCTCTATATGAAGACAAGAATCCTACAACTTTTAATAAAAACATTTAGGCATATATGTTTCTACTTTTAAAATAATCAATGTCTTGTATAATGTTTTGATTAAAATTTAATTTTAAGATAAAAAATTGGAGATGGAGGTATGATACATTCACACTTTTTAAGAACACTGGGGATGTGCCCTATGTATATTCAACTGAGTGTCACCTAAGGATGTTTTGCATGATTACCATCATAGAGAAGAAGATGGATGACTCATGGTAGATCTCATAACTATGGAGACCTTAGGTATATGAGCCACTCTACCTTCTCCACCCCCACCCACATCCTCCCAAATGGATATTCTCTACCTTGGGAGGATATTTAGGTTGGTCATCCTCTGATCTTGTTCATATAGGTTGTTACCCCCTTATGGTAATGGGTATGGAAAATTTCCTCAATTGGCTCTACCCATATCCCCCTATCATGTTCCTAATGATGAAGATAAAGAGATTAAATAATAAATAAAATAAGATTATGGTTGGACCATAACTGATACCTCTCCCAAACCCTCCTTCCCCCATCCTCCCTCCCTCCCACTAGAGTGGTTGTGATAATGAATCAGATAGTACTCCTCTATTGCCTCCTCTATATGTGGGGTTGGTGGCTTTTGTTGCTTAAATGAGTGGTTTTAGTATATTTTATAGTGGTTTTTGTTAAATAAAATAAATAACAAATAAAATAAGATGATGGTTGGACCATACCTGATACCTCCATGAGAAACCCCTACCCCACATGGGAGGTTTCTCTAAAAACCTAGATACTCCTCCTCTACAACCTCCTCCATTTATGGGGATGCTAGTTATTGTTGCTTAAATGAGTGGTTTTGATATATTATATATCTTATTATGATGTTAATTTTGATATATTTAACTCTTTGTAGTTTTTGTTTCTTGATTTTATGGTATGTTTTGTTTTCGAGATGTACTTCCATACCACCTAGATTTTTTTATCATCTATATATTATGTTTTCCTATTTTTTATAATGATAAATATTTCCATTTAAAACAAATCATTTTATTTTTCTCTATTTTCTAACTCACATTTATATCCTATAAAATATATAACTTTAGAGTTACACCATCAATTTGTCAATAAATTCAATTGTGGATTTGGTAATGATTTCAAAATATTATGTGCATCTACCTCCACTACCTTTGTCTTTGTAGCATACATTATTTTATATAATAATGGATAATATATAATAGTTGATTTGCATAGTTTTATATTTGCATCCAAGACTCCACAAGATATATTTTCTTTCTCCAAGAGAAGATCTAAAAAATGGCTTCTCACAAATGTAAACCAATGTGGAATTATGATCAATGGTAGTGACAAAATGAATATTCTTGAATCCTCTCTATTGGATTGAAATGGGAATTGTATTTTTGAAGGTAGAAGATCTTAAACCCTTCTAAAATTTTACCCAATAATATTGGACCACCTCTATGTAGTTTAAAAATTATCATTTACCTTCAAACTAGGTTAGCCTACCTAGTTATGAATTATGTAATGTGACTTTCAAAATTAAGTTGACCTGGGATGACCTAGTTGAAAATATGATAGGAAACATAATACACTACATCAACCTAGGATTATATAGTCTAAAAAGATAAGTTTAGGCTTAGTTAGGGTTTATTTAAGAGAAATATTTCTTATAAAATCAAGTGACAAGGATTTTTAGTGGAAATAGGCATGCAATATTTGGACAATAATATTATGAAGGAATCATTATCTACCCACCCCTTTCCTAATTCACCCTTTAAGGTGTACACTCAAAGATATTGAAATCCTATAGGTTGTTTCAAGTTAGAAAGCATAATTAAAAGATAAATTTTTAAAATATTATGTGTATACTTAAGATGGTTTTTAGAATTTTTCATAATGATATTTTGTTCATGTAAGTCATTAAAATAAGTGGTTTTGGCCTCAAGAAGGTAGAAAATGTCATTTAGACTAATGGTACTTATCATACATCTTGACATGATTTTGGGAGTGTTGGTATAATCACTATGATTACACCTCTTTATGTTAAAATTATGATAGATTATGAGGGTAGACCTAATAAATCATGCATTTTAGGTAATTTTAAATTGTGATGGGTAGATCCTTGGTCTCATGAATATACATGCCTCAAATAATGTTGTTAAAATGAAAACTCTCTTAAGGTGGATGGTAGAGTCTCTTCCCATGGGACATTGTATTTATTATGGGGATTGTAATATGATTGAATCACCCAAGTATAAGGATGGGGTCCTCCTGATGCATTGGTGTGTGGGATAATGAGAAGATTTATTTTAAATTCATAATAAACATGGATTTTTTTATCCAAATAGCCACCATTAGAAATCACATACCATATCTTGGTTCCCTTGGTCAAACTTTCACCAAGGGAAGCAATGATTTAATCATTGGCTCAACATTTCCCTTCTGTCAGAGCAAAATATATTCTCTTTTGCCTAGAAATTTGATCATTACGTAAGTATTATTCTTGATATTATTTTTTCAAACCAATAGTGTATTAAATTATCTATATAATGGTATACCATGCTGAATAAAATCTATAACAACTAGTTTCATTTGTATACCTCTCATCTGTAACATCCTCAAACTCTTTTGCACATCAAGAGAGTCTTGATTATCACCCCTAATCATTTAGGTGAAACTAAGTGGATTTCTTGATGGGAGGCATCCATTTCCCATGATCCCATCCTGCTTCATTTCATTATAAAATTATGTGCTTCCATAAGAAAAAGGACATATTTTTTCACTGAAGGAATTCAACCATCTTTCTCTTTTGATTGAACATTCCCACCTACATGAGTCTCTACAAAACCAAGTGGCCAAATTAAGACATCAAATCAAAAAAAATTAATCTTCACAAAGAATGGGCCATTGAAATTAGAGATCACATCCACTGGCTTAAGAATGGTGATAGGGTGTCCAAATAATTTTTCAAATAGTTGAGGGAATGAAATGTTTTTACACAAATAAAATCTATTAAGGATGTTAGGGTGTGGTTAACCAATATCCTAGATATAATTCATGTTTTTGTTTATATTTATGAGGTTTTCCAAGCTCAACCATCTTCAATGGCTCAAAGAGTAGCATTGAATAAATGACTTGGTGTTGTTCATTTCAATCTATCCCCCAGTCAATGAGCATATTCTAATAAATCCTTACCCATAGGGTTGTTTGATCAAGTTATGATGGGTATGGTCAAATGTAAATCCCTAGGTATTGATGGTATTCCTTGTGAATTATACCAATCTCTTTGGGAATTTATTGGATAGGATTTACATGAACTCTAATTGAAATCTCTTTCTCAAGGTTATTTGGGATGGCTCATCAATAAGGGTAACATCAAATTCATCCCCAAGGCTAGATAACCTAAGATTATTTATAATTGGAGGCATGTCACTCTTTTTAGTGTCTCCCATAAAATTATAGCTCTGACTATTTCTCTTAGGATAACATATTTTCTCCCTTTAAATATCCAATCTAACCAAATTATATTTATTCAGGGCTGTTACATTTTGGATATCATCCTTGTGGTTTAGGAAGGTATGAAATGGTTCCACATATACAAATAGATGGCCCTCTTCATTAGAGTTGAATTTTAAAAGGATTATGATTGTATATAATGTCCCTTCATCTTAGTTATGCTTCAATCCTTAGTTTTGTCAACAGTTCATTCTCTTGATTCAAACCCTCTTGCAAGATGTCTCTATTTGCCTCAATATGAGAGGTTTGGCATATTTTTCTTTATCTAAATTTTTTTACCTCTTTCCCCCTCCCTATATGTCCTCATGGATAAATTATTTGGATATATACTCAAATATTTCACTTCTATAGGGGGGTAAGTGCATGAACTTGGGGGATAAAAAAGGGCCTACCTGTGGACATGATTTTTATGAAATTTCAAAAATGTGAACTTTGGTAGATAATTAGAGATGTCCACACTCAAAATTTGAAGATGGTATTAAAAAATTAATTGTAAAATTTCAAGTCTAGTTTCTAAATTTTTTTTTTTCAAAAATGGTTAAGTATAAATAGGTCAAACATCTAAAATTTGAAGATAACCTAATGTTTGTTTAAGACGATTTTAATTGTACCATTCCGTGTGGCCCACCTTTTTTTGAGCATCATTAAATATTGTTAGAAACCCTTTGGTGAATACTTAAATAAGATATTCTAGTGTGTTATGAACATTTTTTTTTTTTTTTTGATGAATATTTTTTAATTATTTTTTCAATTAAATATATCCTCAAAATGGACAAAAGAATAGATAGCTAGCCGTGCAGTCCACCGTAACTACCTAAAAAAACAAAAGAATGATTTTTTTTAATGTGTCTATAATTAGGCCTAGTTTGTTACCATATAATTTGTTTTGTACTTTGATCAATCAAAAACATGAATAGGCATGTATGGGTGAAGCATATAGTAGCCTAAAAAAGGTGTTGTTAGAAATAAATATAGTTTGAACCCTTAAAATAGCCCAAAAATTATAAAAATCATACATTTAGAAATAGGACAACATGTTCATCATAATGGTAATATTTTTTTGAATTTTTATGTTGAAATCCATAGCATATTTGGTGATTGAAGTTGAAATTTTTTGGTTTTTCCTAAAACTCTTAGTTTCAACTGTAGATGCATAGTCCCAAGCCTTTGGCTTAGAAATCCAAGACATTCTTGGGCCTAAAAGATCAATTTTAAATTCAAATTCAAATAACATGTATGCATTATATAATGCAATAAAGAATGTGTACGCATTATATATTACATATGCATTACTTTGAAATAAAATGAAACAAACAAATTTTATGTTTTTTATAGGGGAAAGGTCCCATTAGCCATGCATCCTTATAGAGGAAATGTCATATTTCATGTTTATTATAGGGGAAAGGTCCTATTATCTTTGGACAGTGAAATAATGTGCCATAACATTGCATTAGACATTGAAATTTTTACCTATTTTAATATGTTATCTTAACTACTTATATTTAAGGTTTCAAGGTCTAACACATTAAAATTTGATAATATAACTAATTTTATCATGAGATGTCATAAAATTCATTTTTTAAAGATATGATCAAAAGTTAACATTTAGAGTACCAATCATTGTGCATTACAGTATCAATTCTTAAATCTTACTTATCAATATGTGATTGATTAATTTTAAATTTATAGAATAAATGTTGAACAAGTATTAGATATTAGACGTTCAACTTCTAGTGCACTTTAATATTTATATACACCAATATGTTTCATCAATATAACACATGTTAATAAAAGCCTTGATTAACAATTGAAACATGCAAAACTATTGGGATATTTCCCTTAGTAGGGCAAGGATGTACCTTACAAACTTACTTGCCTAATATCCTATCGACCCTTTAATTTTGTGTTTCTTATTGATATTATCCTACTTGCCTAAAATCCTATCTTACCCTTTTGTTATTTATTTGATATCTTTGACCAGACCTCTTTATTTATAAATTTTGAAGTAATTTTTTTAAGTGGAAAACCCGTTGAATTGGACTATGTAGTATAAATAATCTTGTATTAGTAGAAATAATAGTTGAGCCCTTGGTGTAACAATGTATCTATTATATATCTATTTGAATAATGCTATCTAATGGAGCCCATTACATATGAATCATGCCTTGGATTATCCCAAAAACATTCCTAAAATGTGTTGAATAAAGCCCCTTAAGTTTCCTCCAAGGTCACTTAGTGCATCTAATTCAATAGATGCATTTTGATGTCCCAATTGAAAGTCTAAAGTGTCTTATATTGTTACACTTATTCACTTGATTCCCCTAATGTATTTAAATACATTATTCAAGTTTTGGCTAAAATTAAGATCTCTTATGAAAATATGGTTAATCCTCCATTCCTTTCACCTCCTTTATCTACCCCACATGGGATAACCATCAACCATAGCATCCATTCCTACATCATCTAAAGAGTGTGTCGTTTACATGGGACTAGTCCTAGCCACACCATGGATGCAATAGTAAAAATCTTAAAAATAAGCTAGACAATACTTGGTGCTTATAAATACTATAGATTTATATACCTTACTATGTAATTAGGATGGTAAGATATGAAAGTAGGATGATGGGTACAATGTATGTATATATTTTTATTAAATATATTAGTCAAGTTAGATACACATTTTGTTTTGTATAAGATGTGGTTTTGAGCTTAATAAAATTGAAATGGGCATATGTATCCATTAGTGATGTTATGGTTTTAAGATGTTATTTTCAGATGTCATGCCTGTAATGATGAATGTATAGGTTAGGAAATATCTAAATATACCAGGGACTTTGTTTGAAATCATTAAGGGATTGTATGGACCTGACATTAACCAAGTATGACATATGCATAATTTACCCTAGCTAAAACTCTGTTAAGCTTATTCAAAATACATTAAACTTATGATAATGTCCCCTAAATGTAAGACCTGTTTCCCCTTAAGGACGATGTTGAGTAGAGAGACCTAATAATTGTTTATGTAGATGATGAACTTATCACCTCATATAGATGATTGATTAGAATTGAATACCAATGTGCACTCCCTCATCAATGGTTTCAAGATTAAATATATTTTGTACATATATCTTCAATCATCTTATTTATGTTTCATTGTAATGAGCTTAAACCTTATGATGTGAACTGAAAGAAAGTAGTACATGTCTCAAAATTCTTTCTCCAACTTGGGATTTGAGGTTGATGCTCATCCATTGCTGAACTATGTTCTCTTTTACATGTAGGACTTAATATGAATGTACTTTGAGATATAGAGATAATTCATGATAGAGGGATATAAATAATTTGAATATACACATGTAGAAAAATGATAATGTTCAGTGCTTGCTCAATTCAAATGGGACATTAAAGGGCTCTACGTAACATTTTTTATGTATTAATGGCGAGTTAGAGGCTTGCATCATGTGAATTATTTACTAGACATGAGTTGATTATATTGATGTCAATATTTAAACATTATGGATTTTATGTATGTATGATAAATCTATGAATATGCCTTAGTTGGATTGGTTGGCTCGGTGATGGAACATGTCTAAGTATCATATATGTGCATATCTAACAACTCTAACACTTCTCCAAGTGTACAAGACCTACACATGTCAAAATATTTGATTGAATTGGGTGTTTTGAGACTCTAAAAAATCTAATACTTCTAAGACAAGTGATAGTTAGATCTCCAACATAAATATATGTGTGTATAAGATACCCACGTGTATATATCTAATTAGATCGGGCCTCATAAGGATATGATAGAGATATTTAATGCTTTTAGGACATAGCACCTCTAACACTACTAACACTTCTAAGCATGCATGAGGTACACATGGTGATATGTAATTGGACTTGACCTTCCATGGCATTAACAACTCTGAAACTTCCATGACTTGATGCATCTCTAATAGGTTTAAAAATTTTGGGTGTATGAGGTACACATATGGCATAACAAGGTTAAATTATAAGGATAATTCAATCAAGGAGGCATGGGAGGCCAATTTGAACCCCTTATTGACATAACTATAAGATCATGATATATGATTCGGGACAAAATTAAGTATGATTATATCTATCATGAATTGAAGAAACTAGACAATTAGTTTAATTAGGGACATGATTTGGGCAAAATTGAGCCCCTAAACTAGATTTATGGCCTAATAGATTATATAATCTAGATGCAACATGTATGAGTTAACTAACCCTAATTTAATCAAAAATTACAATATGAATGTAAATGTAGACAATTTCAACCCATTGACCTAAATTGGAGTCTACAATGTGATTGAAAGGGCTAAATTAGGTCATGTTTGTGACATGTTGATTGCAAATCCTAATTTTATCACTTGAACATGTAAAGCTCCACTAAATACTAGTTTCATGACAAATACACATGTACAAACCTATTACACAAAACACCTAACCCTAAATCTTAATTTTCTAGCACAACCCTTGAGTTCATTGACTTCATCACAATTTCATAAATTCATGAATGTGATTAGTGCCAATTCGTGATCCTATTAGTCACCTAGTTTTGTAAGCACCTATGCTGGGATTTTGGGGAAAAATATCTTATTCCATCTTACATATTGCGCCTTATTGAATCATTCATTAGTCTTATTTCTGCATAGTCCTATGAAGAGTATTATTACATCATGTATTAGAGATTTATGCATCATATTGAACCTTATTTTATCATATTATAACTTAATTATATCATATTAGATATTCATTGCATCATATGATAGCTTTATTGCATTATATAATAGTTTTATTGCATCACATGATAGTCTTATTACATTGAATGATAGTCTTATTGCATCATATGATAGACTTATTACATCATATTGAGTCTTATTACATGATATGATATCATTATTATGGATTTATGCATCACATTATATTATTATTGAGTGTTATTGCATCATATTATAATATTATAGAAGAAAAAATACATTGAATATGAACATTTTTGCTTATTTTTATAGTGTATACCTATACTTCAAGGAATGTGTACACATTAATATAATATGTACACATTATAGTAACACATAAATGTACATATAACACACATACATTCCTTAAAGTAAAAACAAAAATTCACTTTTTAATGTTTATTTTTATCCCTAATTATGGTTGTTATCCCCACAGACATTCCCTACATACTCTACATACTTTCTTGGTTGCAATTTTTTTGGACTCCACATTTGAAGTAATTTCTTGTTTGCTTTTGTTGAAATGGGATCTAGTTCACATTCAAGGAAGAGGAATAAGACTAAGAAAAAACATCGAACCAATTATAAGAGTTGAGAGAAAAAATAAGGTATGAACGCAAGCAATTCACTCCAAACAAGGTACAAAAACTAACCATGATGAGTCAAATGACTTAGATAATGTGGAAATTGATAATCAATTGTATAATTATAAAATTTATAATAATGAATTAAATTATGATGAAATTCATAATAATGAATTAAATTATGATGAAATTGATAATAGAAAATTAGATAATGTTAGAAATTCAAATTTAAAGTTTAAAGTTTTTGGTCATGTTGATGAAGAGCCTATACATGATACTTTACCCAAAAACAATGAATAAAATTTAATGGATTCAAATAATGAATAAATTAACCATTAAGAAAATTTCATGGAACATATAATGAAGAAACAAACAATAAATAAAATTTCATGGAAACATATAATGATTTTCAAATACCCTCTAAATGGATTCCACCAGCAACAACAAATCCAAGAATTATGCATAGAAAAGATAAGTACATAATTGAAGTTGATGAAAATATTTTGAAACCAATGCATAACAAAATATCTGAGTGCCATTCAAGAAGATTGGCTCAAGAAATTTGAGATAGTTTATTTCATAGATTGGAGTATGATAGTTCAATATGTCAATTATTTGTTTCATTGATGAAATTTTTAAAGATGAGACCTATAATTTACACATTAGGACTAAGAACATCTAACATGGATAATGAAAATGATGAAATTTTTAAAAATCTACATGATGCATATCATATTGTAGGCCAAAAATCATGCAACAAAGATTGTAATGCTGCTCGACGTATAATGATAACTTGTGCAGTAAGTTATGAAATAGGGAAAAAATGAATAATTTCAAAAACAAATCAAAATATTGATATAAATAGAAAAGAATTAATGAAAGTAATTACAATATGTGAAAGACTTAATGAACCCAATACGAAAGAGCTCTGAGCATTCTCTGGTAGTCTTTCATGAAAGGACAAGGTAAAAGGGAAAAGTTGATTTTATTATCATTGGAAAGCTGTTATGAGATGTTTTAGATATCATGAGGATGTTTTCAAGAAAATAATATCAGTGGGAAGGTCAAATTGGTCCTTTGGATAGTATGTATAGGGTATGGGAATCCCTAGATTAACAAGTTTTGGGCATTTTTGAGAGATTAACCATGGGAATTTAATGAAACTTTTTAATACTGCTACCCTATACATGTATAAGGTGAATCAAAATGTTTTAACCTAAAATTGTATGGTTATATATGGATTCTAGGACTAAGGGTTTGTAATAGGGCTAATTAGGCCTAAATGAGGGTAGGCTAATGAAGGAAGTGATAGTTAGAGGTAAAGTTGGGATATGAAATTTGAAATAGACATGAAAAATAATATAGTGTACCTATAAACTCCATTATAATCTCTTGACCAATCATAACCTTTTCATACAATGTGAAATACAGTAAAAAAGCTACAAGCCTTGAGAGAGAATTGTGTCCATAAGGTGTGGAATGATAGTATGTTATTGTATGAGTATTTAAAGGTGGTTAAACCAAGTATGTTATGATAATATAAGACCATATGTGACAATAATTTGAGATCTTAAAACATAGACCAAGATTTGGTCCTTTAGACCCAAAAAAGGTGCCTAGGAAGAAACTACAAAGGGATTGAGAGGAAGTTTGTGAATGAGACATGAATGAAAAGAGGTAAAGGAAATATGGAAAGAGGTAAATGAAATAAAAGAGGTGATATTAATATTACAAGGAATAAGTAGTAGGTGTAGTAAGCTAAATTATGTCCAAAGAGTCAAAATAAGAGCTAGCTTATGAAAGAAGATTCAAATCAAACCATAACAGGTGAATGTCATCAGTCAGGTTTAGAACTAGATAATGATGTTTTTATATACTTTCCTCCATACCTATACATCAACATACAAATAAAATTCAAATTAAATCACTGATATTCTTTATTTATTATAAGGGTTTGATTTGCAACATTATCCTAACAAGTTATTCTCACTTTTATAATATTTGTAATCCTTTAGAATAATTCAAAACCAATCATTTACAATAATCTAAACACAAGTGATTCAAATGAGATTTAATTAATTATTTTTATTATATATTCATGTAAAAAATAATAATACCATGTAGAAATTCCATAAATAGGCATATAATGTCAATAATACATGCATTGCCATATAAGCATACAAAAAATCACATCATGTTTAACAACATAATATCTAATGTTGGGTGAATACATCATATACACATGTTAAATGCCAAAAATATGTATATTTACATATAGGCATATAAAAAAGTACATCATCTACAACATATTAGTCATCAAATAGTCTCCCTCTCTTTGCCTTCTTTGAAGACAACTCTCCTTGGGATGCCCTGCTTGTAGATGGAGATATCCTAAATGCTTTGGATTGCACTGAGGTTTGACTGTGGGTACTACATTCATATCTTGTTTATAGCTAAACCTGTTGAAATAAAAACTTACTATAAAATTAACAAGTATACATGAAACCAAGTTAAGAAACTAATGTTTTAAACTATAATAAAAAATCATTTAAACATGTACTTATCATAATCTCATGGTCCTCCTCAATTTTATGTTGATGCTTGATTGGGTGAGTACTAAGTTTAGTTGCATGAAGAAGTATGTCAAATAAATAAACATGATAAGTTATCATAGTAGTCATCTAAATTGGACTATCAAATTTCATATGACATCCCTCTATACAAAATACATTCATGAATATAAGTTACATTTTCCAAAGTATATAGTAAAATTATTGAAACAAAAGTACTTAATTATAATTCAAAACTACAAGTGAATATACATACCTTGGTGAATTCCTATGTAGATGACATTACAGCATCAATTCCATGTCTTCTCAACTCAAAATGATATAGGAGTGTCCACCCTAGTCATCAGTTGAACAAACAACCTAATAATTAATAAGTCGGGAAATTAATTGATTATAAAAGTTGCTAACAAACTTAGTCTTTCATAATATATGAAAAAATCTAATGAGGTCATGGGAAGCATGAATGTGACAAGTGGATATGTGCAACATGTGACTTGTAACACCACACTGAAGGCAAGAACTGTCAATTTCAAGAGGGAGAATGGAAAGACAATGAGGGAGGAGTTTTGAGTGAATTTTTTGAAATTAAGTCATTAAATGTAAGTTAGGTGTTGAAACATCCTTGATATGTACCTATATACACTAGTTTGGATGCTTGTATAGATTTACTAAGGTGTATTTCAGATTGTGACCTAATTACTTGGTCATTAGGCATAATTGTCTTAAGGTAATGACTTGGTATAGATAAGGATAGAAATATAAGTATTGGTGTGATCAAAAAGCCCTTAGAAATAGTCATTGTGATAAGACAAGTAACCTATTTAAGTGTTTGTTGACAATTTTATAAACTAAGTTTTAATTAGGTTAAAACACATAGAGTGATAGGTTAATTTTATGGGGGACATCTATACTTGACCCTTTTAAGAGTGTCTAGAATCTCATAAAATAGGTCTCATCAAAATCTAAAGAAACATATATAAAATAGAACAGAATATTGTAGACATAAGAGTGAGTGGATAGTCTTATTTGCAAGTGCATTATTTTAGTTTCCCTATAGGTGACATTAGGATGATATCTATCCTTATATTACCCTCAATTTTTGTAATGAAAGGTATATATTTATATATTACAAGTAGGTTGAGGTCAATAAAGGGTGTTATAGTCTTATCGACACTCAATATTCATTTGAGGGGGACTTTCATGATCTGAAAGGTGTTATAGTCTTATAGAGTCATCATGTCACTCGAGTGATGAAACTTCATGGATATAGATAGGACATCTCCCCCAAATATATATAGTGGGTCTTTGGTCCCCCTAAGTAGGTGTTGGTAACAAACTACTCAACCCTATCTATCTATATGGGGTTGAGATCCCTTATTTGTATATGTCATAAGGCCTTATCCATATACATATAGGTTATATTTTATAGTTGATGCTCTCCCAAAAAACCAATGGGATATAATGGACACTCTCCGAATAAACCAATGGAATTGACTAGGTACAATGGGATCAAGAATCTATGCTATCTAAATTTATAACTCCATAGATAGAGATGAAATTATTATGCTCAAATGGAATCAAGATATGAATTTATAGCTATGACCATTTTGGATATCTATCATAGAGATTAAACATATATATGTGATTAGGATAACAAGGAATGAAGTACCTGGCTATGAGGCTAGTCTTTATAAGAAAGGAGTGGTATGCATAAGTTTTATCAAATGAATTATATATATATATATATATATACATCCAATCCTACTTATTAGGATTAACCCGCTATAGGAACTAGATATAATGGGATATCAATAAAATGTTCAACTTGCTATTTTGGTTATTGGAAACATAGTTGAGATGGAGGATGAGTTTCTAACAAGTTATGCCAATTCATTTTAACACATCAAACCATAAAAAGTCCAACAAAATTATATTAGGTATTTTATTGTTCTAACATAAAATATACCAATGATGTAATTAAGGTGTATTAATGTACATCTAGAATATATATGATTCAATTGAAATTTTACCTCTCTAAATATATATGGTGTCACACTAACATGAATAGATGTATTAGGGATTGGCCCATTACCTAGTTGTGATGTTGAATGCAACGTATCCTCCTAGAACACAAAAAATAACATATATATTATTCAATTTAAATGTGTAAATTAATTTTTAAATTTTTAATTTGCAAATATAACTTAAAAATTTAACATTCAATTTATATAAAAGATACATGGATGTGAGTAGAGACTCCCAAAGTATCCAAACTAAATGTGTGTGCCAACAACTCATTAGTCAAGATCATATCCTCCAAGCCCCTTAAAGTGCCACTGTCATCATCTAAAGGTCGAGTTCATATAACACCACAATGTCTGCATGGGTGGGGTCGGGTATGGCCACTAGCTAGAGTATCTTGAGCATTAGTCTCTATAAGTCTACTCATATGATGAAAGACTGTATTAGTAAGTGCACTAAGCACATGTAAAGTGTCTATCTCCATAACCTCTATCACCATAGATAAAATCTTTGGATGAAGTGGTTTTTAGGTAGGGATCCTTGTAGCTTGATTAGGTGCATGATGTGCACCTAGTTAATCTTACATAGAGGCTTTCATTCAGCCCTGAAACTCACCATAGTCAAAGTAGTTTGGAATTTACTTGAGGAAAAACTTGCAATAGAGTTTCCTTAAAATTTACAAAGGGACCTCATGGTTATTATAAGGGGGATAATCAAACATCATCCACCATCTCTCTTAAAAATTTTCTTTAAACAAATCTTGTTGGCATCGATGGATTGGGAAACATTTGGTCATTATGGGAAATGAGGCATTGGTTGTTAGGCCAATAAATAAGGCAAGAATTTGATCATTTTTTATATTTTTTTCTTCACCTCATATGTTAACAATTTATCAGCATAATAAGCCCTAAAACTATCCCTACATGATCTCCATCTATCAATTCAACTTATTATTGAATCAACTTGACCTAATACTAACTTTAGGTTATTAGCGAAATAGGTGTAGTGGGTGTTGATGGAAGTGGGCTCCCTAATTCTCCTAATTGTCTTCTCAATTTCAATTTTATTCTCTACTATGTGAGCAACTATATCCTCCTGATTGCTTGGAGGATCCAATGGAACTATAGGATGGTTAGGTGGAGGGTTAGGATGGTTAGCTAGAGGGTTAGGAGGGTTAGGAGGAAGGTTAGGCAAAGGATTAGGTGGAAGGTTAGGTGGATCATGCCAACCTATTGGAGAAAAAAATAAATAAACTATGTAATTCAAATTCATAATTTTTTTTTTAAATCACAAAAATTGATTTAATCTATAAAAAACCTACTTCTTCTTCATAATGGCATCATCAATCTCATGAATGTAAGCCAAAAGGAAGATATACAGGAAAAAATGTGAGATAGAGGGAAAAATTAAGATTTTCAAGCCAGAAAATGATCACAAAGCACCAAAATGTGAATGTGAAGTAGGACAACATGATAGAGGTCCAGGGTTTTTTCCATTTTATAGTTTTAGAAATGTGTACACATTATGTTTACTTATAGGAACATGTACATGTTTCTATAATTCATAAATTATTATATAAGTAAACATAATGTGTATTCATTTTTTATAATACGTATACATAATGGGTTATCTCTATGAAATTATCCCCCAACTCTGCGCACATACTGAGGGCTCATCAAATGCATTAGTCTTTGCAATGCTTCTTAGAGAATCCTTGCTAATGAGAATTTTATATATAGTAATGGCCATTTTATAGATTATTTGTTCCTCACAATGAACATGTAGTATAAAATGACATGGAGTACCTCAATATATTTTTTTGGGCTTATGGTTCAATCATATAGTGGGACAAGACACAATGTTTTGGATAGAGATATGGGCCTTTACCAAGATGGTTATAAAAATATCTATGCAAGTGGATCACCCATTATGAAATATTTAAATTCTTGGTCATTCACTTTAATTTTCAATCCTCTGTTGTGGACCTTTGGAACTATGTTATCCTCAGATTTGAGAAGTTTTCCTATTGCATCGTCAAAGTGCTCTGTCTAAATAGAAACTTTAAAATTTCCTCCAAAATTCTAGTTGCCACTCATGTGTTCTATTCTTCTTTTTGGGCCCCCTATAAATTATCATATTAGAATATGGAAATGTTTCTCATGGAATTTTTGTGTGCCAAGATAGAGGGAAACAAAGACTTTTATAGAGTTGTCTGATACATTAATGTTTGCCTAGGCAATCACGATGTCTTAGCTTGATAGACATTCCTAAACAAGGACTAGCTATGTGAACGAAATAGCTTATCTTACACAAAATATGATATGAATATTAGAAAGTCCTTATTAATTACATTGCTTCAGGGTGTCCCTATGCTAGACAAACGTGACAAAATTTAGGCTCTCAAACTATGTTTATCACTTTAGTTTCGATTAAACTTATAGGTACCTTTGTTATCAAAAGCATTTGGAAAACATTGGATACTATTAAACATTTGATTATTTGGTAATGGAATAATTTATGGATTTTATTTTCTTTTAAATATCATTCCTTATGGTGGTCTCATGTTATCTCTCTCAATGAGAAACCATTGGCTGAATCTCATAAAAATAAAGAATCAAGACTCTTTCATTAGGGTGATAAATTTATTGGTGATATATTTGATAAGTGCACTATATATTGGGTTACTTGGGATAATATAAAATCCAAATATATGCTTAATGCATAATATCTTGAGTCTATTTCAAAAATTTAGATGGTTGTGCCTAATTATACCTTGCACAAAATTTGTATTTCTAAATCACCTAGATGGTAGAAGGATTGGCATTGGTCTCATTTAGGGTTCATTTTAAGATACCATATAAAAAAACCCCTTAGGTTTATTTATGTGAATCAAATTCATTCACAAGCAAATATGAAATTTTCAAAAAAAGAATCACCTTCTAAATTTTTCCATACAACCACCCATCTACATAGTTAAAACATATAGCTTATGGGATAGATTTTTAAAAGTATGAAATTTTTTCCTAAACCATGATATTATTTCATATTTTTATTCCTCTAGAATGGATATGTAGTTTCAAAAAAAAAATGTCTCAAACTGAGTTTGTATGCAAAAGTTACAACCTCAAAAAGTTGGTGCTCAGTTACATTGTATCATACTGTCATATGACATGCTACCACTTAATACCATGTTTTCAGCTGAAATCATTCTTAAGCTTATTATCATTCCAAAATTTGTATTCCTCTTGAAGATATATATAATTTCATAAACAAATCTCCTTAAATCAAGTGTGTGTGTAAAAGTTATGACCTTCAAAAGTTTGTGCTCAGTTGCATTGCATAATGTTGCCACCTGATAACATGTTATCACCTGACAGCATGATTCTACCCAACATCATGTTTCTACCCATTATAATTATAAATTTTTTATTCCACTTGAATAGATATACAATTTCAAAAACAATATTCCTCAAACTGAGTCTATATGCAAAAGTTATAGCCTCCAAAAGTTAGTGTTCAATTGGATCGCATAATGTTGCCACTTGACAACATATTATTTCATGATATCGTGGTACTACCTAAAAAAATTATGACACATAATAACATGCTAAATTTTTTATTCTAATTAAAAAAATATATAATTTAAAAAAATCCTCAAACTGAGTTCATATGCAAAATTTATGCCCAATGAAAGTTGGTATTTAGTTGCATCGCATCATGCTACCACCTGACAACATGTTGTCACCTAAAAACGTGATTCCATCTAGAAAAATGATTAAATATGGATTCTTATAAAAAATATATACAATTTAAAAAAAATAAAAATAAATAAAATTAAGTCCATAGGCAAAAATTATGGCCTCTAAAAGTTGTTGGGTTACATCATAACATGTTGTCTAGGAACAACATGTCATCGGACAACAACATGCTACAAAGTGATAGCATGTTTCCAAGTGCTAGAATTATTCCAAATTACATCATTCTATTGAGAGATATCATGTTATTTATTGGCATCATATTACCAAGTAGTTTCATGCTACTTATTGATATCATGTTGCCAAACGACAACATCATCATGTTGATGAGGTAATATATATATGTATGTATGTATGTATGTATGTATGTATGTATGTATGTATGTATATATATGTATATGTATATATGTATGTATGTATATATATATGTATATATATATATATGTATGTATGTATGTATGTATGTATGTATGTATATGTATATATATGTGTGTGTGTGTGTGTGTGTCTATCTATATGTATATATATATATATATATATATATATATATATATATATATACAAATAGATATACATATAGATATACATGGAAAACCATATGTGTGTGTGTGTATGTATATATTTATATGTGTATATATATGTGTGTATATATATATGTGTGTGTATATATGTATGTATATATATACATATATATATATATGTAATTCTATATGTATATATATATATTTATATAAATATATATATATATATATACATATATACATATATCTATATACATATATATGTATATAAATATATATATACATATATGCATATATATATACATATATATATATACACACACACATATATATACACACACACACACATATATATATACACATATAAATACACACACACACACACACACACACACACACACACACACACACACACACACACACACACATGGTTTTCCATATATATATATATGGAAAATCATATATATTCCCTAATAATTATTATAAATGTTTGGTGAGATGACCCCTAAAAGAATTTACATACTGAAATTTAAGCAAATGGATCCTATGTACTACTCCTAAAAATTTTCCAAATACAATTTTCCAAAAAGTGAATATTCATGAATTAATAAATATTCACCACTAAAATTTACCTTGGTCTCATTCCACTCCTGTGCTTTAGTATCAACATTGGCTTGATTATAAATGCCTCTATTTGACCAGCATCCCCTAAGAGACGCTCAACAAAAGATGGAATATCAATAGCCCTCTATTTTTTGTAATAATGTTGATCAATTTTTACCCCCAAGGTCAAAATGTCAACCCTTATAGGTGAAAAATTTCTTTCATGCCTTACTAGACTCGTTCATAATCCGTTACATGCCTTAGTGGTCTTAAAAATACTTCATAAAACCTTATTAACATTGATTAAGGTAATTTTAGAGAAATTAAGATAATTATTTACCTTAGTTTTACACTAGGTTAGTCATGTCATGGAGTGATGAGAGTTGGTCAAGAAATGTCATAGGTTGTTAGCTATCCTTAAAGGTCTCTTCATGATTTAATCACCTTATAATAACATTTCATGATGCGTTATAAAATTTAAGGTTCTTTTTTGTTATTTAAGGTGGTGAGAAATGAATATAAATGTCATTTATCTTAACTTTCATGTATTCCAAAGGTTTAAAATGTGAATAATCCATAAATACTATTTCAAAAGTCCTTGTATCATTTATACAACTTCCCTACATGTCATGATGTCAGATATAAGTCAGAATCTTGAATTTCAATGCTTTAGAGGGGAGTTTTGGCACTTGTATAGACTTATTCAACTCACTTTTAGGTGAAAATAGTATATCAGTGTTGTTTAAGCTTCTATAGATTATAATAAGGAATGAAAATGAGTTTCAAGCCTTAAAATTTTAGAAAGTTTTTCTTTCTCCCATTAGTCTCTTCACAAGCTCATAAAGGCCATTTTTAGATGAATATTATATGTCCTATAGGTAGAGTTGAAGGCTAAGATTTTGACTAGATTTATGGAACCCTATGATATTCTAACTAATCGCATTGTTCATTTGATTGAGATCCTTAATTTATGAATAATTGCTAAGGAGCTAAGGTAATTTTTTGGGGTTCAAATCCATATAGGTTGAGTTTTTTCTAATTATCATGTAACTATGAACTCGTTAGATATGTAAAATCAATTCTAAAGGATCCTTAAATATATGAATAACCATTTCACATTTCATCCATCTGTTTGTCACATGTGTGAAGACTTTTGGTAAAGAAAGTTACTCATGTGCATAGTCTATAAGTTGACTATCATGGTATTTGTTTAATCCAAGGTTTAAATTTTTTGAAGGGGTGTAATTTATATTTATATTTTTGTTTTTATTCTCCTCATTGCAATTAAAAGTTCATCAATTACTCTGCATGATAACCCCAACACCTTCTCCAAATAATCCACAATGTTATCTCATTTGATGACTATGTGTATAAGTTGCCTCCTTAAGAATGATTCAAAGAGACTCTAACTGTGTATTTTTAAAGGTTTTTTAAGGTTTTTAATTATTGATAAGTGTTTTTATATAATTAAGGAATTTAAAATTCTTAATAACTCATGCTTGGCATCTTTACAAAGTCCAAAGCATAAAAAATGTAGACCTACACATCTACATACCTATAGGTCTATATTGTGTTATCATATGAAATACATTAGAATGTGTCTCAAGATAAATTTTAAACATGAGTAATGAAATAAATATGGTAACCTTATGCTTTGGTAAGCATTAAAGACTAGTAAAAAAATGCATTCTTAAGACCTAATGTAAAAATAACACAAACTGACCTATAGGTTTTCTTTGATGGATACACTTGATTTTTAACTTGAGAAGAAGAAAAATGCATAAAAATGAGTTTATAATGTGGAATTTAGATCATGTAAAATCATAATGCTCATTTTGGGTTAAAATATAGACTCAATAAACTCCTTCCTAATAATTATACAATTATAATGAAGACCTATAGGTGACAGACCTATAGGTGACAGACCTATAGGTCCCCTTTATGAACCAAAAAGGGATAATTATCATCCAAAAAAGAGTAGAATTAATGCATGACTCACTACAGATGAAAATATAGGAAAATTACAAATAGATGGAATTACTTATTTTTTGAAAACTAATTAGAGTTGATGACTGAGTCTATAGACTTTGGTACTCATATGCATGGTCTTTGTATGGAGACAAGGAAATAGAGGTTTGAAGATGTTATAGAAGGTTATTATCCCAAGATAGTAATAATGTAATCATATGAAGTTTAAATACTCAAAAAAATCAATGATTTAGTTGACAAGACTAAAACTAAGTTTCAACGTTCCAAAGATTCTCATTGACCACCTACAACCATATTATTGGAAGTGCATAGAGTAGTTGTGACTTTGGAGGGAGGTAGTATTTTGGGTAGGTTGAAAGAGGTTAAAAAATCCAAAGAGTATAAAAATACATGGATATGTTAGTTTATATGAAATGGAATTCCTACAACCTAAGGATGCACTAAAACTACCTTAAAGACTACCTATAGGTCTGCTAGAGAGATCACTCTAGCTTCAATTTGAAGAGAGAAGGTAGAGTTCAAGAAGGAGTATTGGAGTCTAACTTAGATTAAAAAATAGGTTAAATAGGTAATTTAAATTTCAATTTACCTAAGGAAGAGCTCAAATAGAAAATTACTTATCAAGTTCACCAAAACCCTACATACATACTTCATGAGCACCCTACAGGTTGCTAAGGCAGGAAGGGTGGTTATAATCTTCAGGAAAAAAGGTCACCTACAGTCAGTGATTTGGGAATTTTGGGTGAAGTTATAGATATTTCCTAAGAATCATTAAAATCCCAAGGGATATAAATAATATTCACTAGATTTGACTGTCTACAAAGCCCTCTAAAACCTTATCTACATAGCTAATGCAAGCTATAGGCCTACCTACCTAGTGATGAGGGATGATTGTTTTTTCTAAAGGTGAAAATGGTATGAAAGAGGGTAATCATTTGATAAGGGTTCCATAGTGATGAAATAACTCTAACTAACCCTCAGACTCAATCAAAAGTGAAATAAATACTACAAACTTTGTCTAGGCATGTAGGTCCTAATTCTTACATAGGCAGACCATAGTAAAATAATAATAAAGGTGATATAGTAAAGGTGACATGGTATTATAAAGGCATTTATAATTTTAAAATGTTTTAATAGTAATACATGACCACCCAAAGATAGGTAAGGGCAAGAAAAGTGTCAATTTGGCCTTAATAACTCTTCAACTTCCCTTCATACATGACTGTCATTCAAGAATGATATTCTCTTTCTTGGTAATTTCATGACCCTAATGCATAGATATAAATGACATTTAGAGGATATAATAAGTCTCATATAATATAAAATCATGTATTTGGTTTCTAGTTTAGATGCCTGACCTTCATGAACAAGGCTTAAGAATGCAAACCCCTCTCAAATGCATACTCATCCACCTAAGTGGCACCAAAATTTGATCATAACTTTATTGAAAAGACACATGGTGATAAATGGTGTTTGTATATGGTGTATATTTATCCTAAATATAATATTTTTTCATTACGAGAGAGAAAGAGGATATGTTCTTTATGAACAATCCTTAAGAACTAAAAGCACATTAAACCTTCCTAAAACCCTAGTAGTGATCAATTAAGAGAGATGGACTCCTAATTCACATGATATGACCTAGGTTTCCCTTGAAACATCATGCAAATTTTTTAGTAACACAATTATATTTTCCAAGTGTACTTTGTTTGTAATTGCATTTGTATAGACTATAATAAATGTAATAGTTTACATGATTTTTGGTATTTTTCATGGGTTATAAGAAATAGAGAACTTAAAAACTATTGGAAGAGGTAAAATGAGATTCATTTAATTTATTCAATCCAAAAAAAATTTATATGACATATTATAAATAATCAAACAAACTACATTTTTCAAGGCAGTCTCAAACAAGCCTAAAATGAGACTAGGTTTCAAGGCCAATTCATGGTTCTAGCACTTTCATGGGGTCTTACAGCTTAAAATTTGAATTGAGGTTGGTGATAGTATATTTAAAGTAAATCACATGATTTTTGGTGATTTAACATGTGTGGGGAAGATTTGGAGAATAAAAATAGGCTTCTAGGCAAGGAGGCCTAATTGAGGAGAGAGATAGGTAACAAAAAAGGCACTTTCACTTAGATTCTAGACATGAAATTTGACATGAAGCTATAATGGGATAAAAACTACTAAAATATGTACATATTTTCTTATTAACCTATGTACATTAGTTTACCCGATGAGGTTACATGTTTTCAGGGCTATAAGAAATGAGGCTAAATGAGGCCTTTTGATACAAAATGAATCCTTGAGAGTAGTTTGAGACATACAAGAAAGTTATTATAGGTCTGTTATTATATTAATAGGACATAAATTAAGATATAATTAATTGGATTTGATGAATTCATGTTTTAACAGTTGTAAGTAAGATTGGCCTAGTGAGATGAAGAGACTTGTAGACACCTAACAAGAGAATGAAGTGATGTGTCAAAGGTAACCTTCAGACATCAGTTGAAAGGTGTTAAGAGTAGATTAAAGATGTAAGTAAACATGACCTAACCATAACAAATTCTACTTGTCATTCCACAAGCCAAGGCAAAGGGTAGTTTTGGAGAGCTAAGAAAGGTGTCAAGCAAGGTTTGAAACTTCCACGGCACTTGTAGTAGAAAAACATCTTAAGAAGACTAACACTTGTTTTTAAAGATGTAGTGGGGTAGGTTCATACCTTATTATTTTTTTAAATCCTTTTAGACACTTCTCTCTCTCTCTCTCTCTCTCTCTCTCTCTCTCTCTCTCTCTCTCTCTCTCTCTCTCTCTCTCTCTCTCTCTCTCTCTCTCTCTCTCTCTCTCTCTCTCTCTCTCTCTCTCTCTCTCTCTCTCTCTCTCTCTCTCTCTCTCTTACTTTTTCTATATACTAAGCCTTAATAGGCTATGTTTGTATCCTCCACCTAGGTATGGTGAAGCCATACCCATTTTAAACCTTTGGTCAATGAGTATGATATGTTTTTACCTTTTTCATGGCCTAATTTTAATATGCATACTTGATTAATTGATTTTGTCAAGTGATAGTCTTGTTTCTTTGGCACAGTTATCTTTGTTTAACATCCATGTTCAGTTTGAAATCCTTTTAGTAGATATATTTACATGTTAAAGTAAGGTTTAAGTGTTTAGTGAGTATTATTTTCATTAATATCAATTCATGACCTCTTGACTAGTCATCCTAGCTCAAGCACACTTCATAATATTCATGAGAAACATTGATGTAGAGAGGTAGATTTGGATTAGTGTCATGTGTAGGTTAGTCTCTTATTTGAAGTACAATTATATATAGTTGGTAATGGTAAAATCATATCTAGTACATCACCTCCATTAGAATAAGTTTGTCTCCTTTTTCCTAGCAAGTAGTAGATTAGTGTTTAATCCTAAATGAATCATCAAGGGGAGCTAGCCCTTTAACCTAGAGGTTAATCTCTTTCATAGGGTACCCATAACTTTGAGGTGTTTCCATGTTACATCAAATTTGGAAGCCTTGAACTAACTTCTAAAGGGTAAAAATTTGATTGATAATAAATAGGAGGTTTTAATCCATCTAGTATACCATTGTTGAACCAAAAAAATCTATTTTTTCCATATGTCTACTATACCAAGTCCCCCAGGTGGGAGAAATATTAGTTCACACAGGCATTCCTCTACCTAGATCATTTATTTTTGGGCATACTGAGTCCCTCAAACACATTTTATGGTTATGTATTCAATCTCAAGATGCTTAGAATTGGATTCATTTAGTTTCTAAACTAGTCAGATCTAAAGCATTTAATTTTAACTTTATCCTTCTTGGAGATAAAACCCATCTCCTTGATACATACAAGAAAATATGGAACATCTTTCACATTCAAATACTTTTTTCTCTCTGGAAAGACAAGAATACCACTACTTTTAACAAAGAAAATTTAGGCTAACAGTTTTTTACTTCTAGAAAAATATGTTTTGTCTAGTGTTATGATTAAAATTCAAGTTCAAATAGACAAAATGGATATGGAGGTAAAACACATTTGTATTTTGGAGGAACACTAGGGATGGGCTCTGTGTGTACTCAACTTAGTGTCAGGTGAGGATCCTCTGCATGACTACTAGCATAAACAATAAGTTCAATGAGTCATGTCAAATCTTGTAATTGTGGCCACCTAAAGTCTATATACCACTTGGCCTTCTCCACCCCTCCTCTTAAATGAAGATTCTCTCCCTCAGTAGGATCTGGAGGTAGTCATCCTATGATCTTGGTCATGTGGGTTTCTCCCCCCATATGGTAATAGATAGGGAAAGTTTCCTCAATTTACTATATCCATCTCCCTTGATCATGTTCCCAATGATGAAGATGAAGAGAAGAAAGATGAAAGCAAATAAGATGAGGATTGGACCATACTTGATACCTCTCCCAATCCCTCCCTCCACCCGTCCCATCCCTGTAATCCCACTAGATAGGCTAAGTTAATGAACTATGGAGCCCTCCTTTTCTACCTCCTCCATCTATGGGGCTAGTGGTTTTGGTATCTTTTATGGTGGCTATTTTTAGAGAATAAAGAAGTCTTTAAACAATATTATGGATGGACCGTACTTTATAACTCCCAGAAAACCACCCCCCTCCCCTATATGTGAGATTGTTTCAGTGAATCAAATAGTCCTCCTCCTCTGCCTCCTCCATCTATGGGGATGTTGGCTCTTGTTGCTTAAATGAGTATCTTTGGTATCTTTCATCTCTTATTTTGATGTTAATTATTGTTGAAAATAAGCCACACCTAAACTAACAATGGGTTGGCCATAGAGGGACCAATAGCTTAGTTGGTAGAGCACTCCAATAATAAATAGAAGGTCCTAGGTGGTCCATATGAGCTATAGCTCAACATGTTGTATCAAAGCCAGGCTAGGATCCCCAAGCACTTGGAGTGTGGCTTAATGGGGGGTGTTGGAAATAAGCCACACTCAGACTGATGATGGGCTAGCCATAGAGGGGCCAATAGCTTAGTTGGTAGAGCATTCTGGTAGCAAATGGAAGTTATTTGGTTTGAGTCCTAGCTAGTCCATATGAGCTATAGCTCAACAATTGTGATGTATTGAAGTCTTGGTAGTTTTGGATTCCTGATTTTCTAATGTATTCTATTTTCAAGTTGGACTTCTATGCCACCTAACTTTTTGATCGTTCATATATTATGTTTTCCTATTTTTTAAAATATGACACAAATTTCCATTTTAAAAAAATTATCATTTGCTTTGTCACCATCTGTTAACTCACCTATATCTCCTATCAAATTTGGAGTTAGGCTATCAATTTATGAAGAAATGCAATTGTGAATTTGGTAATGATTTTTAAATATTATGTGTAACTGCCTCCACTACCTTTTGTCTTTGTAGTGTACCTTTTTTAATGCAATACTGGAGAATATATATTATTTGATTGGCATAGTTTTATTCTCATGGGAATTCTTCCAATATTTGAAAGAATCTATTTTCCAGTGACTACAAATTACGATGGAAACCCCTCCCAGGGAGTGGATTACCAGGGATGCGGAGAAAAGATGGTGCAAGATAGTCTTTTTTCTTCATGTGGATAACATTTTTAGACCGATATGTCTACTAATTTCTAGAAAAATATAAATACTTACTGCATTGTTTAACCCACAAGCACAAAAACAATAAAATATTGGCTTAGGGTTTCTATCAAAAATAAAGTTTCAACACATTGGCTCCACATGTACTTCTTTAATTATATTTGTTATACACCATTGTGAAACAACCTGCTGTATTATTTATTTATTTTAATTTCAAGTTTGCATTGTATATAATACATATAATACACATTCTTTATTAGTGTGTCTGAAGAAACAATCAGAATGCAAAATGATAATTCTCTTCCAAGTATAGGCATGACCAACTAATTATGGAGGTCACCTATTCTGTATCTGATGGGTGGGATGGCTGCCATGAATTTTCTTATTCTCTTTGCTTTATTTCTCTTTACATGCTCCCACTGGAACCATTCTCCTAAGCGTGAGTCGAGAAATGAGCACGGTGGGAGTCACAAAAATGAGATGGATAAGAAGAATATGAAATGTCATGTTTATGAGGAGATGGAGGAGAGATTAATTGTCATAATGGCTGGTGATGACAAACCCACATTTATTGCTAAGCTGATCTCTATGGTTGAACTTGTTATTTAGAAATCTTCCACATTTTGAGGGTTCCAACTTGCAACTGATAGTTTGTAGTACATATGAGAAATTACTCAACAAATGGAGAGGAGAAACTGGTGGTTTTTTATTGTTTTTTAAATATGTGTTGGAGGCGATTAAATAAATTTTGATTTCAAGTTTATATATTGAGCCTATGACCAGAGCCCTATCTGTGCCAGTCTACTTTTCTGCATTGTAAATTAATTGCTGAACCAGAGATGTCAAGCATGAAATACACATACTATTATTGCCATATAGATTGTCATTTAATTTCCCTCATTCGTTGGAATATGTTTTCTAACTAGTCTTAACTCTGGTCTTAATTAGCTTAACCTTTTAAAAAGCCTCTTAAAATAGCTTAAAGGAAAAAAATTAAAAAAATAGTCATAATAAACAACCAACATTAATGTACACTCTCTTCACTAACAGAACCTATCGTATTTAATTTTGATATTCAACTATTATAATCATAATTATTATCACTATAGTTTATTATAATAATTATTAAATTTAATAATAATTTAACAGTAACTATTATTTTTAAAATATTAAAAATAATATTTTTATAAAATATTTAATTATTATTATAAAAAAATTACCCCAGGAATAGATTGAATAAACATATCCACGGTAAGAGAAAACAAATAGCAAGCCATATATAATTTTTTAATATAAACACTTCATCTTCATACATAACTTTGTCCTTATACAAAAGTACTTAAATCAGACACTTAATCTAGAGGGAACTTGAATTAAAATTATCATTAATAATAGTCTTATACATATTATTCATTTTTACTTATTATTTATTTTTATAATTAAATGGTATATTTTAATATAAAAAGTATTTGTGTATGTTTTTATAGAGTAAAAAGATATCAACATATGTTTGACAAAGAGATAAGTTGGTATGAAAGCACATTTCAAACAAAATATATATAAAGTTTAAAATTAGGATAATAAAATCTAAAATAAATATAGCAAGTTTACATGATACAAAATAATTATAACAAGTTAACATAATACTTGTTTATCCTTAAAATGATTTAGGAGGTTTGGTGTTAGCCCTAGATTTGATTAAAATGATATATAAAAATAAAATTGCACAAAGGTGATAATTAGATCTATCATAGGTCAATTAGATACTAAATTCAAATAAAATTATAAATTGAATTTATAAAGCTAAGATACTCCAAATATAGAAGGTACAACTAAGTTATGCATGAAAATAACAAGTAATATACTTAACTAGTTCTAATACTAACACAATGTTGGATCTAGAATATGCAGGAAGAAGATTGAAAGATAATTTTGGAAAAGTCATCATATTTTGGATTTGATGCTTTTGGAGCTATAGACACTAACTTCAACTTAGGATAGTTTTGTTGACACTACTATATGGGTTTCATGCAAGTGTCCTATACAAAATACAAGTTGGAAAATGATGTGACCATCTAAATGCTTATGGGTTTGTCTTCATCTTCATTCTGGTGCATTTACTTCCGATTCATGGACTATTGCTCTTTGTGAAATGGAAAAACCCTAGTTCTCCATTTTCATAGTGACTTTGAGAAATATGGGTTAGTGGGCACATAGTGTCAAGCTAACCCCAAAGACCCCACTATTAGTGGGCACTGCATACATAACCAATACTCAATACGAGGGCCTCAGACTGATGTAGTTCTCCCCTACATGTTGGGTTATGTGTGAATCATACAATATATGAAAATCAATTACAATAGTCACCTAGCTTATAACTTGGTAAATCAAGGTAGGCTACTCCTTTAGTAATTCAGACATGTGTATGTGATGTCCCTATGATCGATATAGAAATAGGAGAGAATAAGGAATATTTTCTCATGTGAATGCTTGATTGAGTGTCTTTTAGTAAGTTATCTTATGACCAAGAAAGAATTTGTTAGGTGAGGAATGACTGAGGGTTGATCTTATATTTATATCAAGCCCTTTGGAGTAATAACTCACATTAAATTACTTGTGCCTACTATTACGATAATTTTAATTTGAAAATTATATGAATTTAGGGCATTAAACATTTAGTTGAGAGAAGACACTAGCATCAAGGCTAATGTCTGACCTGAACATTAGTGTCTAGGGAGCATGATAATAGGTATAGGCTTAGAACTTGTAGAAATGGAAGATAAGTACATTTTAATCATTCTAGGCAAGATATAATTAATTTGTCATCAACATAGGAATAGTCACACTAATATATAGGCTGAGAGGTATAAGATATAGCAGATGTAAGACGTATATAAGCAAGAAAGATATAGAACTGAGAGGAACAACTGAGGTCTATGCTTTTCAAGTTTAAAAGACTGAGGTGTTATATAATCATAAAATAATGTCTACAATACCAACTCTCCATGAAATAAAAAAATATAAATAGAGACACTCCATAAAGATCTTAAATTCCTAATAGAACATGCCCCATTGATTAAAGAATTAGAGGTGCAAACTATTATTTTTTTCCCTCCAACCTTCAACATATAGGTCAATAATATTGGGTATGGGATCCCAACCATCTTTTCTAGCATTTTGTTCTTCATTTTATTTCTCAACTTGATGCTGAGGAGGCAAAATAACTAAATTAAGTTAAGGAATTTTTCCATCCTAGCCCCTTGGTCCATAACTACTAGCTTGAGGGGACAACCACCCTACATGCCCTATAGAAGGTGAGTTCATTCAATGACATCGATAAATAAAAAAATAAACAAGGTGTGTGATCTACATCATCATATTACTTATTGCCTTCTTCTTTAGTATCTCATTTGATAATCATGTCTATGAGATTTAATAAGCACTCTACTAATAATATAAGGGATTTTTGATAAGTAGTCATGAATTGTGTGGAGGTGCTCTACCTTCAATCCACTTTATCTACTTTAATTTGATCTACATTATAACATTAGGTATAATAATAATTTTATTATAAATAAAAAAATATTTTTCTAGTTACTCATAGTTAAACACTGTGTCATTTATACCTCTACAAAATTAAGTGAAAAACTCAATGTTGAAAATGTGTTAAATTTTCATAAACTTTTTAGGAAGCATGGAATAGAATCCAAAAAAAATATGTTGCATGGATTTTTTATCTCTAAAGGGTCTAAAAATAATAAATCCACTTCCATGCCCACTAGGCTCACATATCTAAACAAAAATGTGTTTGAGTGACTCAATTTGGTCGCATAATTGTATTGGCGAGTAGAGATATCCATAAGTAATAATATATCCCCAATAAGAAGACCCTGATAAATAATGCACTACATATATTGTATCTTTTGGGTTTAACCACTACAACACAAAAAAAGTCAAATATTCTACTCAAAGTGAAGGAGATTTATTAATATTCCTTTATATGTTGAGTAGATTCTAAGGAGTTATTCTGATAGAAAGCCATTAATACCTCAGTCAATGTTTGTAACAAAGCATAAGATTTAAAACATTCCAATTCCATTATTTGACCCATCTAAACCTCAATAATGGATTGAAAGTCTTGATTATCAAACCCATCGTTAGATTTAATCAGATGACAAAGTGTCCATCACTTGAAACTATTTTAAAAAATATACACAATAGTGTTAATTAATTATCTAAAGAGTTTAATGTAATTAACCTAAAGTGTTTTAGCCAAAGTGTTACTAATTTTATGAAAAATGTTTTAGGTCAAAGACATTACACTAATTTTTAAAATTAAAGGGCACAAATCAAATCTAAACTACTTATAATAGGAAAAAACATTAAAATTATATATATTGACTTTCATTAAATGTTTAAAACATGACAATTAGGGTTCTTAGATAAATTATGTGGGAATTGACGAATGTTGAAAGTAAGATAAAACACATTTTCAATGTAGTCTTGAATAAAATAAAATAAAATAGAAAAACTTAGAGAAGTGAAACAAAAAACCAATATCAAATTTTTTTATACTAGTCATGGCAAATATTTCCAAGTTGATCCTAGAATGCAATGGTTTGATCTTGTACATAGAGTTTGAACCAGAGAAGATGATAACATATTATATTGAAACTTTAAAAATGCCTTTGTCTCTGTAAGTTGATTAGTAACATGTTCTAGATTGTTGAGTTAAGTTGTAGATCTTCCATCATTTATTAATCTTTATTTCAAACCATAATAGTCTCAAAGAGACCCTGCAAGATCATTATAAAAAATAGATAGTTATGTTCTTAAATAGTCTAGAAATGAAATAATTATGCAACATATCAAGTAGTCCAATGCAATATGAATATCTATACCCTTATCATAATTAATGAGATGCAAGAAATTAGTATATTATATATTCTATTTCACAACTTCAATTCATGTTTTGGTAAAAGGTGCTCTTCCTTAACTACGCAATTATTATTTTACACTTCAATAGATGACTTATCAATAAAATTATAACATGTTCTCTTTATGAATCCTTTATCTAAATTCATCAATGCACTTATGTACTAATATATTTTTTTGAGTTCAAATTAAGACCTTATAAGCCCAAAAGACGACATATACTTTTTATAAATAAAGCTAAAAAATATGAATAAATTATTGATAAAAGAGATTAAAATGGTGATGGAAATGTTGATGGTGACAGTGATGGAGACTATGATGGTGTACATATCAATGGTTGGATCAAAAATTTAAAACCTAATCTTAGGGATTTCCAATAGTGTCTTGTTATAAAAGTAAGTCATGAAAAAAACGTAAAAATGTTATGTCAAATCGTGTGGATCTAGAATTTGCTGACAAGAATGAAAACACTAAAAATGGAAAAGGGATTGGTGGTGGGTTAAGTTCGGGTGGTAGTGTGTCATTTAATGTTAAAGTTCTAAATAACTTGGTTATTTATAAATGTCAAAATGTTTTCAATATATTTATATACTAGGGTCATTTCTATAAAAATATTATCATTTAATCAAAACCTAACCCTTCATTATAGGTGGTACTCAGGTGTATCGTCACAAACCTTGAGCTAAGAAAGAGTGGTGTGGTAGAGGATGTGCCCATTTATTATCTAGTGGTGAGGTTAAAATCTAATGGGATAGCTCAACCTAATTTTTAACCAATCTTTTTGGGGATGTCCCATTAGTTTTATCTATTGTTTCCCCTTTTTTAGAGATCAAGATGTAGTTATTATAGCCATTGATAAATATTTTGGATGCATAACCATTATCTACAGATGTATGCATAAATTACCCTCTTATGAGGATATTTATCACTAGTCAAAATTAGTCTTTTCTGATTATATAGAAGTCTCCCTTTCATTACCACCTAATGGTTTTTTCCTACTCTTTTTTTCAAACTGTGGAGGAGTAGGATTTTATGTGGGATAATGAACACTAGTTTGTTGAGAAACTTGGTGTGTTTTATGTTACCTTGGGCTCTCATATTTGACCTAGTAGATACTATGTTCTTTAAGTCTTGAATCTGGGGTGAGATTATACAACCTTATTTTGGCCTTGAGAGACCTAGAAAATAGTAGATGGTTAAGAAGATAGGGATTTTGTTATAACTGACGAAGATTTGGGTATTAAGAAGAGTTTCACAACGTTTTATGTAAGGTCATATTTCTAAAAACCCTTTGATCACTTTATCAATATCCTATCATCCCTTAGTTCTTGGTCATAATTTATCACCTACTTAAGGTTACATTTCAGATGTTTTAAATGTTACTAGATTGGTCATAAAGTAGCATAGTGTCCAAATACACTTATAATATGATCTGGCTCCCTCTTCCTTAATAAATGGGAGGAAAATATTGGTTTCTATAATTTAAATCTTGTGAATAACCTTTATAAATGTGATTCCTCTTGTATCCATTCCCCATGGCATGGAAAATATCCTATTTTTAGATTTTTGGACTTGATCAAGGATTCATCAGTGAAGTATGGTTCTTATTCACCAAAAATTTGGAAGAAACCTCTTTTGGTAGAGAATTTGGTTATTGATATTATTTCTTCTACACTATTAAAGGACTTGGAATATTATTTTTTTGATGCCATGTATGTTAAGGGCCTCTTTTAGTGGAATTTGGTCACCAAAGCTCAACATGTGTTTCAAGAGATGAATGCTATGTATACTCCACATTTTAACAAGAAATGGACATTAGATATCCATAGTTTACAAGGTTTTTCCTCTTTGAATAGGTCATATTTAGGTAGTATAAGAGGGACATTAAAAATTCTAAGATAGGATGTTATTCTTTCAAAGGAGGAAGGTTCCTTGTAATTAGGTGGTCAAGAAGAGGTTGATGCCTCTTTTAGAA